>JAQGBH010006810.1:0-11898 GCA_034698265.1 Sminthurinus aureus
AAAGGACCACATGAGTCAATGTTTCTTTGCTGGATCCTGAAATTTTTCTACAGCATTTGAAAACCGACGTTGGAGAAATTCGTCATATCCTGGGGGTCGTAAGAAGCGATATTTAACATGTTCAAATTTAGGATTTCCATCCGCCAAAAGTTCAAGCAGCTCAATGTTTTTGTAAATGTTGTCAATTGGGAGTTTCTTGAGCAGATGAATTTTGTTCATTGACGCCAGAGTTTCAACTCCATTCAAATTGAAATCCTCAATAAAGATTTGCTACAAATTTGGAGAGAGACGAATTATCTCGCAAGGCCAATCAGCGGGAACATCAGAATAGCTCACGGACTTGAGATGAGGAAGAACCCGGACCGAATGCTCCGGAAACAAAGGAGGAAAGTTTTTCATTGTCGGCACACCCCCGATTTTCAACTCTTGAACATTTGGTACTTGATCCAGGAGAAGATTTCCAATTTGTCTATATTTTGCTTCTCCTTCACCCAGATCCAAATCAAGTCGTTTTACTTGTGATCCGTGAAGAGTAAAAAATTCAGTCAAAACTTTGAACTGGCATCGAAGTCAAAAAGTTTTAATAGTTCTTGGTTCTTGATAATAAAAATTGACAAAAAACAATAATTAGGAAATCCGAGATAAAATCCAAACTGAATTTTTCTACGGATGTTTTCACCGATTTGAAATTTAAATCAAAGCAACTACATAAATTTTGCATTCAACAAGTTATATAAAATATGTTATTTATTTATTTATGCATTTTCCACAACTCCACACACACTAGCTCAAGTCATCAAGATACGTTTCATTTCAGACTAGAAAAAGCATGAAAAACTTTTTTTGTCATGGAAAAGTTTAACGCCGTTTATAATTTTAACCTGCAAAAAGGTTTCACCAATTTGGAGTTTGATATTCTATCTCGTCCAATGTCTTTCGTAAGGAGCACAGAGGTTGGACTTTTACTATTTTTAAAGTTAAATAAATTACTTTTACATATTCAGAGTTGAAATCTTTAGGCGAAAAAATTATTTAGTTTCTCACAGGACGTAAAAAAAGTCCAAGAGGCGAAAGATACAGAGCATAGAAAAGAGAAGCAAGCTGAGTTTAGTTTGTATTTTGGTTAACCGAGCTCACCAATATTATGACCCACGCTGTTATTTTTCTCGTATGTTGGACTCGGACTTAAACAGATTCAGAGCAGACCGAAGCTCCTAACAATAACTGTTTCAAGGTTTTCATCTGGTTTCGTCAGGAGAACTTTCGTCTCATTTCTTTCCTTTGGTTTCATTTCTCCGGGTTTGTTGATTTGTGGTTGGATTTTGACTTTGACTTTGTCCTTAGCCCTATTTAACTGACTCCAGAGAATTTCTCTATAAAATCCAGTATAACAAAACCCACAAACATGGAATTTTTACACATGTCTCCATGTCTCCATTTCTTAATCCAAATTCTAATTCCGATTCTCTTGGATTTCAATAGAAAATGTTGGACAAAAGGAGTAAAATCGCATAAATCTTACAACTTTAGTTTCAATTTTTCCCTCGAAGGACATTTTTACGAATATGAACAACGGTGACCGGTTTTAAAGTCGAATGAAAATGGTCATTTTTGAATGAAATAGTAAATTTACGATGGATTTAGTTCACACAGTAGGAAAATTAAATGCGAGAGGACGAAATAAAAACATGCAAAAATTAAATAAGTTGGACGCCGTCTATGAAAAATAACAACTAATCATGGCTCACACTCAGTAGATTGTTAGATGTTTATAGGAGGGAATTACGTTACAATAACTTTACCACCTGCATTATGGTGTAATCTTAGCCTAAAAACTCATGAAAAAAATACTCAAAAACAATAGGGGCCACAAGGCTTCACTATTATTAGTTATTAGTTCTTTTTCATATTTATTCATGAGTCAGCACATGCAATATTTTTCAAATTCATGAGTCAGCCGAAGCAGAGTTGCAGTTTTTTCAGGTGAGCACAGAACAAAATAAATCTCATCAACCACTCGTCAATCATCGTCCATCGGCATTTGGATTTCTTCAAAGGAGGCGAGCATAAGGTTTTAGGGAATCAAGAGTAGCCAAAATATCTGAATATTCAAAAACATTTGTATCCAATCAAAAAAACTGCTCATGTTTTTGCATCATGCAAAAATTTGTACGCAAATTGGAAATCAGAGGATGAAAATCATGATGTCAAAAGTGGTAAATATTAAATTGCTTCACGACAATTATTTCACTCACCAGCTGATGCCGAGATTTCAACATTTCATTTTACAAGTATGTTGAATCCAAATTCTCCACTCACAGCTGTCATCAAAGTCATCCGAGGAATGTCACAGGTTTCACTTCTAATCACAATTGTCAATGTATTACGATCTAAAAAAACAAATCAAAACTCAACGTTGATTATTTCACCCTGCTTTGAACTTTGAACTTAACACAAGTTTATGCACAGAACATGTTAAAAGTCTAAAACAAATTAATTGAATTTTAAATTTTAAAGTACCTGGACAATTTCGAATTGACCGATGAGCTCGTGGCATTTTCGTTTTCTTCATTTTCATCTCATTAAAATATTTTGGATGCTTCATGAGTTTCCTCACCATTCCTTCAGGCAGCCCGGTAAAAGCCATGTCCAACTGAGGAAACGGATGACGTCCAGCTTCAATGGAAATGTCAAGTTGTTTTACTTTGGAAAAGGACCCTATGGAATCCGCAATTTTATCAAAATAGTCAACAGAGCAAAGCTTGAGTTTTGTTAAATTCGGAGCTGACGTTGAAAGCTGCTCCAGATTACCATGCACATAATGGACCAAAATGCACTCTCCAAGATGAGTCAAAGGGACTTGACAGTTCCAAAGCCACGGCATACACAATCCATGATTTCTTATTCTCTTAATATTCGGGAAGACACTGGAAATGAAGTTGGCAGGGAGGTGCAAATTTTTAACCATAGGTGCGATATCGAGACTCCAGACGTTTTAAAGCTTCGGCCACTTTACACCCATCACAAGACTATCTTCTTCATGAAGGATAAGATCCACATGCGTCAAAGTTTCTTTGCTGGAGACCAAAGTTTTTGAAAGAGCATTCAGAAATGGACGGTCGAGAAATTCCCTTGACGCCTTAAGTTGACGAAAGGAATAAAAAACAAGGTTTTCCAGTTTTGGATTTCCATCAGCCAAAAGTTCAAGCAGAATAATATTTTCTTCATTATCGTCCATTTTGATTTCCTTGAGAAGATGGATTTTGTTCATTGACATAAGACTTTCAATTCCGTTCAAAGAGGTCCTGGATACATACTCGCTTCAAATTTGGAGACACACGAATTACCTGGGAAGCCCAGTGAAAATCACGGTAGCTGAAGGACTTGAGATGAAAAAGAAGAGTATTTTCGGGAAACAAACGAGTTGGATTGTTATTCATTACCATGTCGCCAGAGATACGCAACTCTTGAACATTCGGTACTTGATGAACAAGTAAATGTCCAAGTTTTGAGGCGTCTGCTTTATTATTATTTAGCTCAGCAAACCTCAACTCAAGACGTTTCACTTCTGATCCATGCAAAGTGAAAAATTCATTCAATTCTGCTCTTTTCAAGGGAACGTTCGATAAAGCAAAGGAGGTGCATGGGAAGCGACGAGATTTCCTGATGCACTCAACCAAACCACTCAATTTCTGATTCTCAGAATTAGTAATATCTGAAAGCCAATCCAATCCAAACTCCAAGTGAGTTTTGGATCCTTTCATAATAATATTCGTCGCTTCTTTTCCCCAATTTTTGTTCACCAGCCGAAAATTAACCAGGGATTTTGCGGGCAGGTTTTCAAGGATTTTGATGAAAATCTAGAAGCAGAAGAATAACAATGTCATCAATTATAAAAAAATATTTCAAATTATTATTATTTATTATTGGGGAGAAAGAAGACACGACATTATATCGTGTAAAATTAAACATTTTCAAAAATTACTATCCGATGACACGATCACATTTTGTAGCCTCCGCAAATTGGATATTGATTTTTTGAGCGGGTGGGATTATTTAAATACAAAAATTCTACGTCTACGTCTGCAAATATTTTAATGGGTTGTGAAATGTCCGTATTTTACCAATTCAATGGCCAATGCTTTTTGAGCCAGTTCTAAATCTTGAGGAGTCAAATTCAAATTCCAAGGATTTTCATCTCCGCACTTTTCCATAGCGGTGTCTTTTTCTTTATTTTCTTGCGGCTTCACGTTCTTTTTATTTAATGAACTGTCTTCACTTTCCTTTACTTTCAACTTGCCTTCCATTTTCTGTACAAAAACAGTTTAAAATAAAAAATCATGTTTTTTAAATTATCCAGATCCAGATTATGTGGTAGATTCTAGAATTAATTCTAATAAATAATAGTAAAATTGGTTTGAAATAGAAAAATTAAAAGCAATAATAATAATAATTATTGTTATTCTAGTTTATCAGCAGTAAAATGAGCAAACCTGAATATCGCCAAGAGAATTTAAATCACGTTAACTTGTTACTTGTTGCCTTTGATGACGATGATGAACTGGTCTCTTTTCTTATTTCACTTGCTCACTCTAAAACCTGATACAGTTTGAATTGAAATAAAAATAACTATGTTGAAAAACTCAACATTGGACAAGTTCAATGTACGACCAAATCCACTAAAATTGAATTAGCTGAGCTGAGTTGAATTGCCTGCGAAACAGAAGTAGTAATAGAACATGTGTATTTGTGTGTGAATGAACGAGGTCAAATGTCAACATCTTCTTCTTCTCTCTGTTCACATTGAGTGTATGTTTGTGTAAACAGCAAAGAGTCGCTTGAAAATCTAACGCAAACTAAATAATATCCAAATTAAATGTATGAAATAAGATAAGAAGCAGATTTATCATTAAATGTTGTTCGAATATGTCTTGAATTTAGAGAACCTCTCGTCTTTTGAGTCGTTCATTTGTCCATTTCCATCGACATTCTCATTGAAATTGACGTTTATTTCTTGTATGTTCTATCTTCATTGCTTATCCACTATCCACTCGCAATACTCAATTTACGAGTTCTCAAAGTCAATTCAATATGAATTGGGATTGAAATTGGAACGTATGGAAATAGATTGGGTTGCAAAGATTCAATTTGATGCAGAGAAGAGGAAAGAAGAGCAAGAAACGCGAGAGGACAGCGGTCACAGAACTTTTGGATTCGGCTACTTGATGTCAGTGATGATGGAAAAGTCGTTAAAAAAGATGTGTGGCGTCGAAGTTTTGCAAAAAATTATTTTACGTTTTCTTAACATTTTTTTTCCTCTGTCGTTTTTTACTTCATCACGCAGGAGGCTCGTGGATATTCAAAATTCAAGAGACTTTGTAAAATCTGTACATCTCGATTTTGATCTGGAACTGGATCTGGATTTGAAGGTAATGCGACATAAGATTTTTTGACTTCGGCTTTATGCTGTAGAACTTTTTCTATTCCCCTTGCTTTTCTTCTTCTCTTTTTATGTACCTGATTTTCCGCCACGTCAACGGATCCGACGAGCGCTAGTCGACGATACGGTGTGAGATGTGAGCTCCGGCTCTGACTTGCGTTGACTGCTATCCAGTCAAACTCACTCCGAGAGTGAGTGAAAAAGAGAAATGAAAAATTGGAAAATGATTTTCCGTCGTATTCTTTTTCTTGGAAATTTTTTCCGTTCCCCTCCTGAAACTTTTGTCGTACGAAGTCGAAATTATTCACAAAATATAACAAACGGCGTCGAAACTCTTCTTTTGTATCTATTTTTTATTCATACCAGAAATTAATGGGTATCAATTGTTTATCAACGTACAATGTACAATATCAGAGGAAGCGGGCTCACTAAAAATCGTACATTTTGCCAAACTCATATTCATTCCAACAAAAATTTCAGATAGTTAAAGAATTAATAATTAAAACCGAGAAGTTTGAATACTTGTTAATTCACCAACTGTTTTATACATTTAAAAGAATTCTGTGAGCTTGAATCCTTATTCTGACTCTGTAAAAATTTTAATTGGCGTCGAAATTCAAAAGTTTTAATTGTTCTTTGTTCTTTGTCACAAGATTGACAATTGGTAAGTAGGAAATACAAGGTAAAATCCAAACGGAATTTTCCTACGGTTGTTTTTACAGGTTGGATATTTAAATCAAAGTAACTACATAAATTGTGCTTTCACAAAGATCCCTAAAGTAGGATCTGCGTTTTCCGTTTTCTCGGGCGATTGGAAACCGAAAGCAGTGATTCAGTATATTTTGGATTTCGGACTTTGGCAGGAAGTTGATTCCAAGAATTCAGAATTCAGAACCATGTTCTTGGCTTGTTGAAAATACCACTTTCTTGATTCTTGTGCTCACCAAATACTTGACCGATAGATACGGATAAATGATAAATAGAGTTTGACCAATTGTAAGTTATCAAGTTTATTTTATCAAAAGCAAAATGTTTTGTGTGGTAGAAAATATACAATTTTTGGAACAGAAATGCCCTTTGTTTTTACAGATTATCAGAATAAATCAAAAGAATCTCCAATCTCAATTTAAAGTTTCATTCCGATTTGCACGAATCATTTGAATAGTCGTATTTTTTTATGGAGAATTTTTTCTCCTCTTCTCGCTGTGAATATAAAATTCATGACTCTGTATTTGATGTTTCTTGATGGCTCGAAATCCACAATTTGAAAAGGAGCAGCAGTGCTTTTTGTCTCCTTTGTGAACCAACAAGTGTGCTCCCAAGTTCTCTTTTGTCTTTGCGGCGAAATTGCACTGTGGCTCGGGGCATTTGCAAGGTCGAAGGTTGGGGTCAGAGTGGACATTTTTGATATGGCTTAACACGCCGCTTCTCGTTTTTCCTCGGAATGGACAAAGTTCACATTTGTACTGTCGCTCCTCACTGTGAGTCGTCTTCAAATGCGTGGAAAGATTGCATTTTCTTTTGAAACTGAACGAACAAGATTGGACAGGACAGGCAAAGGGTTTTTCAAGGGCGTGTCGTTGTTGGATGTGGGTCGAGAGAAGAGATTTATTCTTCCCCTTGTATTCACAAGGCTGGACTGGGCATTGAAATAACTGACGAGGTCCTTCGCCCTCTTCCAGTCTCGGCGGATGAGTAAGCAAATGGAGTTTGAGATTGGAAATCTGGGCGGCAGAATACTCGCAATTTGCTTCAGGGCATTTGTACGGCCGTTCTTTTGTGTGTGTCCTTGAATGCAGGACCATTTCGAAAAAAGTTCCCGTGGCAAAAGAACAGGATTCAAAATGACAAACATGCGGTTTTTCTCCGCTGTGAAGCCGACGGTGACGAAGGAGACCGAATTTGTAGTTTGTGGAAAAATTGCAGTTGGGATGAGAACAAAATACGGATTTTTCCAAAGAATGAGTTTTTATGTGGCGATTGAGGTGTGACTTGTTCTTTGCAGCATAGGAGCATCCGGAATGTTGACATGGAAACAATCGAGAGGATCCAATTATATGTGTATTTTTCCAATGCTTGTCAACTCCAGATTTCCTCTTTGAGCTGAATGGACACTCGGGGCATTTGAAGGGCTTTTCACTCGTGTGTACGATTAAGTGTTGCTTGTAGCTCTTGAGAAGCTTTGTGGAATAAGGGCAGAGGGCGCACTGGTATTTATGCTCCACGGAAGTTTCTCCAGCTCCTTTACCATGTTTGTCAGTCTTCATTCTCCAACAGAACAAAAAAGATAGCAAAACAAAGCCAACAACGTGGAATTCTTGGAATTTAATTTCCTGATTTTTAACCTGAATTCTGAATTTCACTGCACAACCAGTTTAAACTTTGAAGGCGTTAATTTATTTTTGTGTTCTTTTGATTTTAAAGCAAAACAGTTCACACTGAATAAATCTGTATTTTATTCTATTGATTTTGACTGTCATGGACCGACAAAAAAAGTGAACGACTTGAATCAGGTTTCAGGTATAAAGCTAAAATGCGTAAGAACTCGCACACAAGAAAAAGTTTATGAGCAACAAAAAAGAGAAGGGGAATTCTTAAAAATAGATTTGGGAATTTCTGGTGAAATGTGAGCAAAAATAGACAAGGATTATCGTAAAATGTCCAACTACAAATGTGAATGTGGCAAAGACTATCCACCTTTTTTTAATGCGTAATGCGTATTTGAATAGTCAATCCCTTTCAACGTCACAGTACACATTTGTCCCATCTTAACTTAAACTGGAAAATGATAGATTGAAACAGAGACACAAAATCAAAATTTTCTCCTCGGTTCATAAAGAAAACCATCTAGAATCTAGAGGAGAGGGCAGACAGACATTTATGCGTTTCTATTTCAAACTGTCGAGAAAACTATTCAAATGAAAAAATACATCAGTCAAACAGGATAGAAAATGAATTTTTTTTGTGCACAAGTTTAATGCCATTTGGAATTTTAACCTGTAAAACAATAATTTGTATTATCAGATGTCCTACTTACGCTCCACTTCAGAAAATGACTGTAAAACCGAAACAAGTAGATTGCAATGTCGTCAGTAACGATTAAAGATTCAAAATATTACAGCTCTTTCTTTTCACTACGGATTTTTCAGGGAAGAGGTTTACATAGCCGACCACAATCGCGAGTAACGCCTCAAGTCACAACCTACAACAAAACCGTAAAAGTGAGTTTAAAGAAGGCCAGTTGAATAGGAAATTTACATTCACAATTTTATCGCACAATATATTTTCGGGGTCCAAAATTGTAGATTGTAGAATTGCAGAGTTGAAATCTTTAGGAGAAAAAATTATTTAGTTTCCGACAGGACGTAAAAAAGTCGTAGATGACGTAGACAAAGAGTAGAGAAAAGAGGACAGAGTTGATTTTAGTTCATGTCTTTTGCTTAGCCGAGAATACACATTACGACCCACGCTTTTCTTTTTCTTGTCTCTTGGATTCGGACTCAAAGAGATTCAGAGCAGACCGAAGCTCCTAACAATAATAATAACTTTTTCAAGGTTTTCATCTGGTTTAATAATGAAAATCTCTCGTTTCATTTATTTCCGTTGGTTGATTTCTGGTTGAGTTTTGACTTTGACATTGCCCATTGGCTTCTTTAACTGCCTTCAGAGAATTCTCTTACAGTTCAACTCCCAAATTTTGCGAAAGAAACCCACAAACGTGCAATTTTTACACGTGTCTCAATTTATCCGTTTGTAAATCCAAATTCCGATTCTGATTCGCTTGGATTTTACATTCTCAATTTCATATATTCAATAGAAAATATCGGTAGACAAGCTCGTCCTCTTGAACCTGTCTCCATTCTTACGGAGGCGGGTAAAATGTCCGTCACTGTTTCAAATCCGGATGAAAGTGGCGATTTTTCAACGACATTGTGACTTTAAGATTGTTTTAGTTCAAAAATTAGGGAAGTCAAATAATTAAATACGAGAGGACGGAAAATATCAAACATTGAAAAATGTTCTAATTCTCGAGAATCGAGAATCAAAAAGAAGGAAGGAAGAAGAATTCAGGAAAGAACTTGATGGCGAGGGTTATGATGTGTATCGTCCTTAAGTCACCGTCTAATTCACAGTTTTATTGACATTTCCTTTCTCGTCTCCAGAAAAATCAAAGGTATCAGATTCATTGGACAGCAACTTTAAGTTTTAGGCTCTTTGAGTTTTTTGCCCACGGGTTTGTACAATGACATCGGATGTAAAATACCTGTTTAAGATTTATGTTAAATTCCCACTTGAGAAACACCCACGGAACTTCAGCAGTCGTTTAAAATGTGGACTTTTAAAATAATGAGCGGCGTCGAATTTAAACAGTATCTTAAATTGTACATTTCATTTTCCTTCTACTTTCAAATTCATTTTGCACTGCATCAAACTTCCAAAATTCGAAACCAAGATTCAAAATTTCAAGCAGAATAAAAGCGCATGATTTTACAGTTTGTAGTAAATGGGATTAAAATAGTTTTGAGTGTGGTGTGATTTTGGTATGAATTGTAGATAAATTGTAAGTTGTGGATAAAAGCGGAAATGGTTTGGCTATGGATGAAATTGGAGGTGACAAGTTGTTGCTGTTGCTGTTTTTCCCGGTTGTCCATTGTCATTTTGCTTGAACTAAACGGCGTAAATGTTGTTGATGTGAAATGGTTGATGGTGAGTCGAGTTGAGTTGAGTTGGTTTTGGCTTTGGTGTTGGCTTTTGTGTGGGGTGGATCAAGTGGAATGGAAAATTGGTGGAGTTTGAGTCAAGTCTCCACTTCCTCTCTTTTCTTTCGCTCCGTTCCTTCACACAAAACACAACGCATTAAGTTACATAACACAAAATGTCGTGTGCATTGAGCATTGAAGATTGTGTTTCCACATCCAGACCAGAGTCTCAGATCTCAAATCTTCCCCCATCCAAATCCAAATCCAAATCCACTCTTTCACTTAGAATTACACTCAAAATCAACTTGAAATGACCAAGACTCAAAACTCAACTCTCAAGATTCAAGACTCGAAACGCACAAAGTGTGAAATGCGAGCGGACAACAAAAGACAACAACCTCAATTCAATTCCAGTCTCTGCGCAAATTCAACGTATTTTAACTTTCAACTTTGTAGCACTCACAATTCTCAGCTTCTTTACGCCTTTAAGGCAAATACTTATTTTTGTGTAGATTGTACATTTATTTGGATACATTACATTGTACAAATAACGTGACTCAATATTCAAAGAAACCAGTGAAAAAAACTGCTCGCTCACTACGTCCATTTGGTACGCTTATCATTCTGCTCTGCTTAAAGCTCTAATTCTACAAAGATTGTAAATTATGCATGTGTTTCATTTATGTCAACAAACAAAATGACGCTTGCAATTTGTAATTTTGCTCACCATACGCATTTAGCGACAGCGATGGTGATTTGTCAGTATCAATAAATTGTTAAGTATTGCTTGTCTTCGTTCCGAGTAAACGCACGTTTGAACTTGTCAAAAACCTTCTGTTGTAAAAACTGTTGAAGCGGAGTTGTTTTTCGAAACGGCGTCGAACTCACGCTATAATTAAACATTTTTTATTTTCCATGTTTGAGTCCTCACGATTGGCCGTTGGCCTTCTCTCGCGCTGGCCCACCCGCAGGCTATCCATCGCATTTACAAAGTCTCGCCGCTGCCGCCCAACACGCCCAACATTCTCAATCGCCCATGCTCCTTCACAGTCCTCTCACTGGCGCTTCTTCAGATCTTCACCATCCGCACCCTCTTCCTCCTACTGGGACTAGAACGGGCTCAAGTTCTGGGTCAACCTCTGGCCCTGGGCCAGGGTCCACTCCTGGAAACCCCACAGGGTCAAATTCAAATCAAAATCCGAACCCGAATCTCACCAATTCAACTAATCACAACCATAGTCACAATCACAACCACTCCCATACCAACGCCCTCAATCACCCTCATCTTCCTCACCCCTCGCCCCACGCCCTCATAAAACGGAACCATTCAATTTTGCCCCCTCTAAAAAGTCCCGACTTGCCTGGTTTTCCCGTGAGACCGGGCATGTCCGGGTCGGACTTTTCCGCCCTGTGCTTTGACCTCAGTAAACATCCGTCACTCTGGGCTACTTCAGCTTTCAGTGGGCTTCACAACAATAACAACAACAATCACGTAAATGCGAATGTTAACGGACGTGGTTCAAACGAAAAGGAAAAGGAATCACTTTCAAAAGATCGGGATCAAGACAGAGAAAAAGACAAAGACAAGGAAAAAGAAAAGGATCGTGAATCAAATACAAATACAAGTTTAACCACTAGTCGTCCAGTTCCCACAAACCCCAATCCGAACGGAAATATGAACGGTGGCTACATTTTGAACAACCCGCCACACCCCCTGATTCCCCACCCACTCCTCTACACGCACCTCTGCAACAACGC
>JAQGBH010006811.1:0-11896 GCA_034698265.1 Sminthurinus aureus
AATGTATCCACAATCCACAGTTCACAATGATGCATGTGAACGAATTAACTCGTGTCTTGAGTCTTGAGTCTTGAATAAACCTGTACTCTTGCTCAACATTCAACACTGTTGTGTACAAACTACTTTTTACACATGCATTTTATATGCTGATGAGTATTGAGGAGTAAATTAGTCAGCGAATTAAAAAGTGATAGGAAATCAACCCCAACACAACCCAACACAATGCAACACATCACATTGCACATGCATGAGGAGTAATATATAAAATGATGCACTTGACCATTTCATTCTCAGTTGTTCTTGTTCTTGTTCCAACTTGAACATCCAAAGAGAATAGAAAATAAATCCTCTGAATTTCCCCTTAGTCAGGTATTTTCATTTTTTAACGCATAATTCACATAATCTGCAAGTTCACGTGGATCGTTCTTCATTCTACATCAACGTTGATAATTATTAACATTTCCTCCTTTTTTCCTTTCCCAACACTTGCAAATTTTCACACAGTTTGGCTACATTCATTTTTTGTGTAGAGTGTAGAGTGCAATTTTACTCACTACTTTGCTCGTCAGTTCCTCAGTTGGTCGGGATCAGTGTGAAAACATTTTTGTGAGTTGTGAATTGAGTGAAATTTTTGGTTTTGGTTTCTGGTCTTTACCATTCAACATGTTTCATTCATTGTGTTTGCTCTTTTTGCTCACTGTCTGTGTAAATTTGAGCTCTGTCTACTCAGAAACGACAACGATGGAACCGGAGAAAGAAGCGGAAAATGAAGGAGTTATTGAAACCCCAAGTCTTGAAGACGGAGACAATATTTCAGCATCTGCAATAAAAAACGTGTCTAATTTTGCACGAAATTTACCCGCCAAAAATATCAATGACAATGTAAGTTTTCAATGGTTTTAAAACTGAAAACACAGTACATTTTACACAGTGGAAAGTGGTGGGTGGTCCCTTGAATCTTGTCTCTTGTCTCTTGTCTATTCTCAACACATAATGTAATTTCAGTTCATCTACAATGATCTGGACACGTGGGAGGCCCCTTACGAGATGAGAAAAAATTATCCATACTTTTTAAGCGGATACACCGAACAATTTCAAAGCCCCCTTTGGGGCTTTGAAATTGGCAAATGGGATTTGAAAAAAATAGTAATAAATCAACTGACCACAAATATCAGAAACACATCTAAAATTCCTTTCCCTTGGTACAGTAAACTAATGTGTGTATTGTGTATTTGACCTTTTAGTTGACGACCGGAGGTGACACCCTCAAAAACTATAACAAATACATGGACCAAGCGGCTTACCGGATGCTTGACAGTCTGAAAGAAAAATCCACCCCAGAAGAGTCCACACAGAACATGTTTTTTCTAGTGGATATGGACGGATTTCAATTGGAACAAGTCGCACATTTACCAAGTTCGTCCATCATTTTGACACTTGACCTTTGACCTTTTTTCATTTTTTTATTTTTTATTCGAAAAGGTCAAAAACTATGACCATATTGTTTTCAAGATAAATATTTTTAATGGCTTATGAAAATATTTCTAATCCGCCATTTTAAATTTAAATTCAAAATGGCCAACAGGTATGCGCTGGCTTCTTAACTTGGCAATAACTTACAGAGGTAAAATTACAGAGAAAAAGAAACACTCGGAAAAATTTTGTGGGATATAAAATTTTTAGCATCCTCAAATCATGGACAATTCAAATTCATTTGTATTAACTGTACACTGTACACAGTGCAATTTACGTAAACTTTGCACTTTTTATTGTATAATTTGTATGATTTTTGCCTTTTTTTAACTTTAGATTTGATAGCAAAACACTTGGGAGGAGCGACGATTGTGAATGCTAATTTTGTAGCAGAAAACTTGGTGCGTATTCCTGTTTTTACGCAAATACTAAATTGTAAATAGCAACGGAAATCAAAAGGTCGGTAAAACAAACTTGGTAAAATGACTTTATTTTTTTGGTTTTTCACTTTAGATTAATATCCTGCGCCCAGTTTTTGGACATTTATTAGAAAAGTATGTGCACACACACCAAAAGCTCAATGTACAATTCAATTTTTTTAACTTTTAACTTGAACCTTTTCAAATATCAGTGTAAAATAAAGTGTGACCAAAGGAAGCTGTGCAATACTCGAGGATAATGTTTGATATTTGATATTAATAATTCAGAGTTGAAGTGTTCGGGACCAACCGAAGGAAATGGCTCCCACATGTAAATTTTTAGAATATTAAATTCTAGATTCTAGATTCTAGATTCTAGACTTGTATAATAAAAAGTACCGAGTACGGAGCCATTTAAATATTATATTTTTCCTTGCACAACTTGTAGATGAAACGAAAATGGGAACCTAGCGTTTTGCCAGAGTATTATGGAGGATCCACGTCCTGGAAACCGTTGAAAGTGTATGGCTGATGGATAATTTATAATGGATAAGCCAGCTACGGGCGGGGTGTAGAATACCAGTTACAGAAGATAAACGGAAAAGTATTAGTCAAATGTCAAATCTGAAGTCACATTCTTGATTTTTGTTTTTCCTGTTTTTTTATTCTCATGTATAAAACTACAATAATTAATAATTAATAATAAATGTCAATCAATGCTTAAAAATGAATTTATAATAAAAGTTAATGTCTGAATGAATGATGAAAAATACCACGATTCACATGATACTCATTTGTCGTATTTTATGTTTGATATTCAATAATTTGATATCTTTATCCAGTATAAAATGGAAATAACAGTAATACAGATAAAAGCATTTGTTTGTTGTTCCTTTTGAATCATAATATTTTTTACAAGACAGCGAAATCCAGAATCCAGAATCCGGAGTTGCGAGTACACATGAACCATTTGTCCATTCTCACATGTTTGTTGTGTGTATGTGTGTGTTCTGTTGGCAGTGGGAGCCACAACATGTTGATTTGACCTTGTCCTTTTCCCCTACATTTAAAATTGGGTCAAATGTTCAAGAGTCAAGAGTCAAGTCAAGTCAAGGCGCATTTCCTCGAGTGTGTATTGAGCATTGTGCATTGTGTATCCTTCCCATTTCACACCAGATTCCAGATTCCACACTTGAAACTCCAGAGTCTTCCTTTGAGCACCCAACGTTACACTTGGTCCACTTGAGATTTTCTCCAACAGCTGGAAACATCTTCATCATTTTTTTCCCGACAAGGTTTTCAACCAAGTTCACACAACTCACACTCGCTCTTTTGTTTTGGTGTTACAAGATGAATTTTTCCCCGTCTTTTTTCTCAGGCTCAATTTTGAGCCTGTGTCTAGTCCAACTTTTCCTCGTACAATATCTGACCCATGGTGCGTCTTCTTGCAGTGCCTTTGGTCTGTGTAAGTCAAATTTGCCTATTTCCATTTTCCATTTTCATTATACCTTTTGAGAGAAATTTCAAAAATGAGTGAGATTTTGTCCATCGTATTTGTATTTGTCTTGATGTTTTATGCACTGCTAATTATTTCAGTTGGTGAAACGAAAAAATACACACCAGGATTTTCAGGTAACCATAGCAATAGAATTTAGGATGAAAGTCTAAGAATTAAAATGAATTATCTCGTGGAAAGACCTCACAAAAATCTTACGCTGCTATAGCATTTGAGATATTTGATGTGTGGTTTTTTTACGACGTAATTCAAATTTCAAATCTGCTCAGCTATGCTGAAAACATTGACTTTACAGTAAAATAAATTTCAATGCAAGGAACCAAAGTAATTATTTTGATTTTACTCACATGTACAATTGAAAATGTAGTGTCATATGGAAAATTCAGCCCGATGCCGCAGTCGCTGGACCAGGCAAAATCCTCCGGGTGGAAACTGGAAGAAAACTACAGTCAGAGTTCAAAACTGGATCCACAAGATTGTTTGAATAATGGCGCATTTTATGGCTTTCGAGTGCTCGAGGAGGAAATTGCTCTGGGTCTTTTGTACGATATTCACGGAGTGATTGCCGGCTACCAAGTTTTGGTAAGTTAAAAAGTAGACATCAAAATTTTACATTTAAATTCTATTTCCTTGTTTTTGTTTTATTACAATAAATGTAAATGTAAATGTAAATGTGAATTTTTCAGCTGTCACAGGATTTCTTCTCCAGTTCCAATTCAACGTATCGTCCGGATCTCCAGCCTCTTTTTCAACCCTCCGTTATTCGTGGGCAGAAATATTACACCCTCACTTTCTACTTTCTTCATCCCAGTAAAAACCAACCAAAAAAATTAATGGGCAAAACCCCTGAATGAAAAAGTATATGAAAAAATTGAAGCGGCTAATTCCTGAATTTTTAGCCGAAAACCCCGCATTGTTTTTTTCTTCTTGTTTTTTGTGCTAGATCAAATTTGTAACAAAAATGGAGCAAAAAGGGATGTGACTCTCGGACTTGTGACTCACTTTGGCTATTATCAAATTGGACCGAATCCTTCCGATAGTAATTTGCTCCCGGTTCCCGCGGACCGTTTTATCGCACCCGCTGTGGGCTGGAAGGATGAAAATTGTCTAGCAAAAATGGGTATTTTATGCTAGATATTGTAAAAATCCTGCGTTTTTTTCTAAATTTTTTAGAGGCTTGAATGAAAATGTCTGTTCGTTGTTCTTTGTTTTGTTTTCTCCATTTGAATTTGAATTTGAATTTAAATTTTGTAGGTTATCACAACATGTATCATGTGAACGAGTATTGGGAGTCAAATTGTACCAATTTTTTCCCGGCTTTCGTCCTGTATGATGCAAAGGATGGAAAAATCATTGGCAACGGATATTTTCTCCGCTCTCGACAAGAACCAAAACGAGATCGATTTGAACATCCTCCCGGATTCATGATCAAAGTAATGACGAATGACGAGGAGTTTGATGCGTATTTTTTCACGTGAAATTTGTACAATAATTTATGAGAAATTGATGCCTCATGATTGACTGTTAAATTGACCATTGAATTTTGTTGAATTTTGTTGAATTGTAGGCGATTGCAGGCGCAGATGCTCCACCGTGTCTCCTCACGGAAACAAATACATCACTTCACGTCTATTTTGTCAAAGACGCTGCTTCCATCACCTGTCCAGCAGCTTAAAACATAATGAAAATCCTCTCAAATTTCGATTCATCTCATTCCAATTTTTTATTTATATTGAATACTAAAATAATATTGATGTAAAAAATCTGCAAATCTGCAAATCTAGCCTCTAGTTTCTACTTTGATCTTAAAATAATACTAATGTAATTTATATCTGACCTTTGACCTTTGACCTTTTGACCTTTTGACCTTTTGACCTTTTGACCTTTTGACCTTTAACACATTCAATGTCCTTAATAAACTCACAAATTACCCGCCGTAGATTAAACAAGACAACAAAAATGAGGGTACTAAAGTAATAAAATTCCACATATTTTTAAACTAAAGTTGATTAAAGTTACGGCCAATTGGCGATAAACGGTTTAGAAATTTTTGTCAATTTATTCCACACAGCACAAAAAAGGCACTAATGTCCATAAAAAAGTGCCGATAGCATAAAATACATGTACATGATAAAAATCGATAAATGGTAAAATTGGCGGTTTTTGGGGATTTGAGCAAGATGAAAAAAATTTGGCATGATTTGAGATTTGTGTGTTGTGTGTACATGTAAAATCTAATGAAATTTAATCAAGTATTCGAATAATAACCGCTGGACGGAATTTAGCTTGAGAGTTTAGGGAGTATTAGGCATTCCGTTGTTCGTTGCACAAACTACAGGAGTTTCTGTCACCGCGACGACGTCAGCTGTTTCCCTGTTGTCCACTACGTTGTGCTTGTCATCTGGAAACCTGCTGTTTTGATTTTGAGTC
Organism: Sminthurinus aureus; assembly: GCA_034698265.1. Taxonomy (NCBI): domain Eukaryota; kingdom Metazoa; phylum Arthropoda; class Collembola; order Symphypleona; family Katiannidae; genus Sminthurinus; species Sminthurinus aureus. Next base: position 5,839 of record JAQGBH010006811.1, read on the forward strand.
CTGCGGTTCTTGCGAATATTGGCCATTAGGTTTTTTGCCATGTGTGGTTGTTTGTTGGGTTTGCAGTAGGAGCTGACACAGATTCCATGGATTTCCTGCAAACTGTGCGGGTCAGAACCCTCCCACCAAAGACATGGAAGCCCGTCCGTCTCTTTCGTAACCCCGGAATCCGCTATACATACTGAATGACCCGCTTTTACTCCCACTGGAATGAGCGCGAACAAAAGCAAACACGCCCAAATCCCCAGCATCACCAAACTACAAAACAACAACAAACAACAACAACAATTAATCAAGCACAGAACAAAAATCAATTCTCTTTCACCTAAAATTCAATCAGTTATGGAAAAAACGATAATTACAACGTATACAATACCGGATTCCTGTCGGTTGCCATGGTTTTTTCTGCAGAGGTTGAGAAACGGAGAACGTTTTTGCTAGTTTTGTCATCTAATTTCGATATTTTCCACTGTTTTTGTTGTACACAGAATTAAAAGGGCAAAATGGTGAAAATATCTTGTTTAATGGATTTCCTTTTCAATTATCACTTATTGACAATTGTCAATTTTTGTGACGCATTTACTTGAGCTATAACTATAACTATAACAATATAGCAGACTATAGCCTATAGCCCAATGGAACATGACACGACATGGAAAACTGAACAATGAAGACGGGAAAAGCTGTAAAAACCACATGCAAATAATGCTATGAATCACTTTAGTGGCAACACGCGTGATGATGTTGCATAACTTCCTATTCGCATTCCTGATTTAAATTTTTCAAGCACCGGGGTTTTCTCATTCACTTGAACCTCGAACAATTCACAATTCACCTCTTGACTCTTGACTAAAAAAATTATGACGCTGACGGAAATAAATTCAAAATGAAGCCAGTTTTATTCAAAACTCTACACATAAAATTCTGTAAAATCCTTGATTTTCATTCAATTTTCAGCTCAAGTTACAGGACAAAAAAGAGAAAATGTTTTTGTTTTCGGACTCTGAAATTCAGTTTAATGAAAAATAAAGGTTGACTTTTTTGATAACAATAGAAATTGAAAATTCCAAAGGTTTTTCTTTCCAAACATTTTATTACTCGTTTTCGCTAATCATATTTGTGAGTTTCAGCTTGACTCTGAATTGATTCTGGACACGCGCTACCGCCATTTTCTCCATTTGGTTCATTCTGGCAACCATTTTCCTTGTCCATATCTTTGAAAACAACTCCCGTCAAATATTCAATGATAGCGTGCTGTCCGCGCGCTTTCCACAGTAGAAATCCAATTCCACTAGCCAGCGTTAAAATCACCATGGAGATGAGAACAATCATCCAAGTGCTGACACCTGCTGACGGAACTGAAACCATTGAAAAATATTTCAAAATTCATATTAATAATTCAAAAATAACGCGCCAAACCAAGTCATAATTAAATAAGTCATAGAGAACAGTGAATAGTCAGTTACCATCGAGTAGAACGCGAACTATTTTCTCAGCGCGGCCCCCACTATTTCGCGCCACGCATTTGTATTCTCCGTGGACGTCGTGAGTCACGTTTTTAAAAATTATTGTTGAGGATTTTACGGAATCCGAATCATTTCTTGAAAAGAGGATCCGTGTGTTTGAATCATTTCTCAGGCGCTGCAAAAAATCAATAAAACACGTAAAATTAAAACTTGAGATGTTTTGAAAATTTTGAAAATTCAAAAACTTAAATTTAAAAATTACGCGCTCATTTTTTGTCCAGGTGATGAAAGCAATCGGTTCTCCAGGTTTGTCCAAAACACACGAAATTGATTTATTAAATTGATTTAGCGGCAATGTTACTTGGTCCATTTTTGATCCAGACCAAAATGGCGGCGTTGATTCTATGGTGAATATTAATACAAAGTGAAATCAAATTGGTTTTCAATTTTCATGTAATTTCCATGAAATTTAATTAAGTTTTTCCAATTCTGTTCAAAATTTTCATAATTTAAAACTACGTGAGATGTTCAAATCCAGAGTTTTTTGTATCCAGTCGGTTGAATTCCAAACGGGCGCGAAGCACGTGAGATTCGCCATGTCCATTGTTGCTACAAGTTTGACAGAGCGCATCCTTTCCGCGTAAAAGTAGCTGAATGCCGCATACGATTCTGTTGCGCCGGAGTAAATTCGAGCATTTTTTAAGGGTTAAAAATGTAAAAAAAAAATGGATTTCAACATTTAGAAAATCCGCTACTGACCGTTTAAAACGAGATTAGATCCATTTTTCCAAGTCAAAATCCACGTCAGTCCATCGCTAAAATAGTAGCGGGAAATATCGCAGGTGATTAATACGGTTTGATTTGAATATATTTTTTTCCCCGCGGATTTTCCATTCAGTCGTAAATCGACAAGAGTTTTTGGATTCGCCTCATCCCAACTAAAATCTAAAACGAGATTTTTCATATTTTTTTTTATATCTGCTAAAATAATTTGGGCGTAGCCAAATCAAATCAAATTTGAGCTTACACATTGGATTTGGAGCACTATCATTTTTTGAATCACTTATCCTTGTTCTTGAGAAAAAATGGCGGAGAATGTCAATTCCATCTCCTTTACACCGGAAAATGCCAGATTGTCTGTAGTACACACTGTCAGTGGTGCAGCTGCTATTTCTGGATCGAGCGCCGTTGTTTCCGCTTTCCTGCAAACACAAAATCACGAATTTTAAAATGGCGAAAAGGCGCGAAAGACAACAACATTCATAAAAAAATTCGAATTTCCACTTACTGAAAGAACCTTTGATCCCCTCAATTTGCAAGTGAGGGCGTTTTCACAATATTCATTTCGAAGACTTGGCGCTTTTGCGCTTTTTGAACAGCATTTGATTTGCTGTTTTTCAGCGTCGTAGGAAAAAGAAGCATTTCCCTCAATTTCGTTCTTGAACTGAAATCGCTTGTCCAATCCTAAAATTTATCGTTGATCTTTATTCATTAATCATGCTTATAAAAAGTCACGAATTTTTAAAAAACTTCATACCTGGAACAGCTGTCATGATAAAATAGTCCTCCTCATCATCGCCATTATCTGTGCTGGAAACGGCGCATTTGTACGACGTAAACGGCTGATCTTCATCTGATAAATCGATCGAAAATCCAATGCGAGGGCTAAATTTTATCGAGTCGCTTGGAGTTTCCATAAGGCTATAATTTCCACTATTGTTCACGTGTTTGTACCTAAAATCCAAAACAATACGCATGCGGTTAATTTTTAGCCTGATTGAGGCGCAGGTGGCTAAAAATGTTTTTTTAAATACAGCAAAACATGAACATCCGGTTTGGCCACGACACACGGAAGCACCAGCGTCTTATTATCCTTTGATTTAACTGAGATTGTTTTTCCCGCATGGAGCAAATATGGCGGGGAATTTCCTAATTTCAAAATTTCAAAACAAGCAAACTTTAACTCAATTTCTGTCCATGGAATTTCAAGGTGTCGATAAATAATTTTATCGTATGTAAAAGCAAATATTGAATTTTGTTCAATTTACCTAGCCAATAAATATACACGTGATTTTGTGCGCGCGCGGCGCTTGCGCTAGCAACAGTACTTGCGCTATTCGCTCGCTCACACGTGTATGTCCCAGTCAGATCATTTTCGGCCGAGTACAAATGCAAAGTGGCTGAAAAAGTGAAGGTTTTAACGTTGAAAATGTCTTGAGCCCATCGATATGTTTTCGTCCTCAAATTGTACATGCCAACGCGCTAAAATCCAAAATCCAAAATCCAAAAGCACTTGAAATTTACGTCAAAATGTCGAATTTACATGCGGTTTTAAATGCATAATAAATGTAAAATGTACGTCGTAGTGGTTAAAAGTCCACTGGACTGGATATGACGCGTTGCAGGATAAGACGAGTGCGTCGATGTGTTGGTCCACAGTGTAAACAGTTTCAGAACCATCGTCTTGAACTTTGATTCCCGCGTCCTTCGCTCCTCCAAATTGCCAGTCTAAATTTTCTTCCGACGTGAGCCATTTCAATATTTTAACCACGGGATACTCTTCAACTGCCTCAACACGAGGATCATCAATAAATCCGATTATAAAAAGCGTCACACAGAAAACTAATTTGGAAATTTTTCCCATGGCTTTAAAATTTAAAATTTTGCTTTTTTCTTCTATCTAAATAAATTTGACGGTTTTTAGTGTGAAATCAAACTGATAAATGAGACGCAAATGATTAATGTCCAATCGTGAATTTGAAATTCTAGTTTGTTGCGAAGAGGGCGGAAATGAAACTCTTGACTTTGACCAACTTTTAGAATTTAGTGAAAATTCACACGATTAAATTTCGATTTGTGATATAAAAAAACATGACGTTTTTATAATAAATGCGGCACGATGAATAGTGAAGGACGAAGACACTCAAATTTCAAATTTTAGTTCAATGCGGATACAATCACGACTTTAGAGATTCCAAATGTACTCCACTTGAGCGTCCTTTCAATTTCAACATTTAAATGCAAAACGAACTTGCATGTTGTAGTGTTTATTTATAAATATAAAAAAATACAGAATGATATTTAAAACGTGCCGTGTGAGTTGTGAATACTTGATAACATGAAAATGGCGCTGTGTAACGAAGGACAAAGATGGGCAATGGGCGATGGGTTATCGTCCTGGGTAGACAGCGTAAGCCGGATAACAGCCCGTTCCACCGTAACTCGCCACGGAGCAGTAGCAACCATAATTTAGACTACAATACCTAGAGCCGCACTGCTGCCTAAAGCAGCTAAATTGAAATGGTTGTTGCTGGAAAAAAAGGAAAACAATCCTCGTTACACTACCATTTTTCTCCAATTTGTCGTTTACTTTTATGTTTATTCTCGATTTATCCTTTGCGAATGCAAGTGTAAATAAATTATAGCAAAAAAATCATCTGTAGACTCACAAATCTTGTCGTTATTGTAGATTTGTGGTGGTGGCCCTGGTCGTGGTTTTGGGGGTACAGGTGGTCCAAAATTTTCGATCTGTCTCTAGTTTCTTCTTTCCCTTTCACAAAATTGTGAGCAGCAAGGGAAAACCCAAGGAGAGTGAATAAAATGATCCACATCAAAGTCCATGTCCGCACAAAACTTGAAATTGAATTTCTGTACATCTGATCAGCCTGTCAACAATGACTAAAACTTATAACTATTCTGTTCAAACTAGAATTCTAGTTGAAACACGGACACAAGTATAAATCAAAATTAGAATAAAAATTAAAATCTGGAAAAATCTCTACTTTTCTGGTTTTTAGCTCTATGGGTGATCTCTATGAATTGAATTGACAAGTGGGAAATTTGTCATGAGAATAAATAGTCAAAAGGAGGGAAAATCCCATCTATTTTCAAGGAGGTCTCGAGTCTCAAGCCTTGAAAATTAATCCTTGGTATTTTGACTTTGATCCAAAATGAGCCATGATTTTATTTAGTTTCAGGAAGTGAATCAAAGTTCCACATTACATCATCATCCTGCAAATTGCAAATCCAAATCTGATTTATTGTAGAATCCGAATCAAACCAAGAAAATGTTCCGAGGGGAAAACCAATTAAAAGAATCACAAGTATTCCTACAAAAATACCAAATCCCAAGGGTGTAAAAATAAATCCGCATGTTCACTCCGTCACTCTTCATTGTTACATCAACTAAACTTGTGAATTATGAATTATACAAAAGTCAGAAGATGCTATGAAATCCTTGGTGTTGGGCAAGAAGCAACAAGATGCTGAATGCGGAACATGTCATGATTTTTGTAGATAGTGCACAACACCTGAGGTGGAAATGTATAATCAACTTGATTATTCAAGTTCAAATGTGCAGTCAATCAGACAACAGATAACAGACAACAACAAACCAGAAACAATAGACCAAGAGAAATGACGTGTAACAAAACCTTGAGAGAAAACAGAACAAAATATTCAGCATTCATCATTCCTGGAAAAAATAAGTTATGAATGAATTATCAATGATTTTGGTTGAGATTGTGATCAACTGCTACTGTGGCTTTTATTATGCTATTTAAAGGTTATTGAGGTCTCAATGGTTTGGATTT
>JAQGBH010006812.1:0-11891 GCA_034698265.1 Sminthurinus aureus
AAGAGCTCAAAGTGATGACGTACATTGGGAAACATTTGAATGTCGTTCAACTTTTGGGCGCTTCCACCAGTCAAATTGAAGAACGTAATCACAAAATCTCTAACAAATATCAGTAGAATTGTTTGCAATTGTATTTTTACATATTACACATTTAAATTTTAAATGACTCTTTGTTGGACTAATTTCAAAGGAATCGTGTTTGTGATTGTTGAACTCTGCGTCCACGGAGATTTGAACACCTTTTTGACGGAACATCATGAAAAGTTTATAGACCTTCTGCCGTCACTTCCAACACCACAAGAAGTAGCACCAGAACAAGCGTACGTTTTGGGCAAAACTTGTTGTAAAAACTGTATAAAATTCAGTAACTATTATGAAAAAAAACTTGGGCCAGTAAAAGAAATTTAAACTTGCTCACATTGGCGCTCATTTTAGATCCTCAATTGAAGCTGCTTCTGGATACTCGGGCGTTCCCTCAGATTCCAACGTTACCATGACAATTCAAATGGCAAAATGGTGTGGACAAGTTGCAGCGGGAATGTCATATCTCGGGTCAAAAAAGGTCACAGAATGTAGAAAAATGTCATATATGTCAAAAAGTTTCAGCTTTTGATCTCTCATTGACCTAAAATCCGCCATTTTCAATTTTAAACTGTAGATAATTCACGGAGATTTAGCCGCTCGAAATGTTCTGCTGTTTGATGACTACAGTGCAAAAATTTCGGATTTTGGCTTCTCTCGACGTCTCTACAAGGACGTTTACTCAAAGACAGGGGCGGTAAAACTAATATTTGATATTTAATATTCAAAGGGATTTTCCTTTTGCCTCTTTTTCCCTATTTATGCTGGTTTCATGTTTCAATGTTTGATGCTTGAAAATATTTAAAACAATGCATGATTCCTAATTTGTCCAGTCAAACATTCCCTGGCGAATCATGGCGATCGAGTCTCTGAGATACCGGCAATTCTCCGTCAAGTCGGATGTGTGGGCTTTTGGAGTTTTGGTCTGGGAAATTTTCAGTTTGGGCGCGGTGCCGTATCCTGGTTTTGAGTGTACGCAGGATTTTCTCGAGGAATTGGAGAAAGGGCTGCGACTTCAAAAGCCGAAATGGGCCACAGATCAAATGTAATTTGAATTGCGCTTTGTACTGCCGTTTTTTCTAAAGTTTACACATAATTTGCCAATTGGCCGTAATTGTGATTTTTTTGGGACTTAAAGCTTCAACTTTAGCATTTCAAGCTAGAGGAATTGAAAAATAAAACTTTTTTCATAATTTTGTTTCCAGACATGAAAATATGCAAAGCTGTTGGAATGCAAATTGTGAAGATCGTCCGGATTTTGATCTACTTGAACAGTTTTACAATGACCTCATTGGTACTGGTTCTGGTTCTGGTACCGAGAGCGGTGATGACGCTGAATAAGCTTCAAATATTTGATTTTTTGAAGTTTTATACGGAGCATTTTTACAGATGTCCTTTATTTGTTAAAGTTTTCAATAAATAGTAGAATTTTTGTGTGGTAGAAATCAGCAATTATTTGTTTTTGTCATTTATTCATTTTTATTTTGTTTGGATTCATCGTAATCACAAAATAACGGACATTGTCATTTTTTTGTAAATGAAACTCTCTTTTCGAGGTTTTAAAATTTTGCCGCCATTTTTTAAAATGGATCCGTTTTGATTTTTGATTTAGTAAAAGTGAAGACAAATTGACGATGGTATTTCTGTCATTTTAATTTTAAAATGACATGGACGGAAATAAATTCGATGGTTGACTCATCTCAAATCTCAAGACATGTGGAGTGTGGAGTCTTGAAGCAACTTTTTATGAAATTTTGGCGGGAAATAATGAAGAAGCGTGAATTCAAATTCAAATTTAAATTGAGGTTCGGATTTCGATTCAGATTTATTCAGCATTTTAACTTAGCAAACCATGGATAAAAATCTCCTTTATCTAGAATCTAGAGGACACATGGAAAAATATTTTGGGAGCCGGTTGGCATAGCAACGCTTTGAATCTGAAAGAAATTTAGAAACCGCGGTTTTCCTTATGTAATTAAATTGTAGCTTAAAATTCCTCTTGTTTACTATAACTTCAACCGATTTTATCAATCATTTACTCATGATCCATTCAAAGTTGAGACTCAATGTACATTTCTACATCAAGCATTAGGCCATGGGTGGGTTCAGGGACAGAAATTTGAAATTGGCGCAATTTACAAGACTACAAGACCATGAAAAATTAAAAAATATTTTTTTAATGGTTTATGCTTTGTGAGTAATGAAAATCATGAAAATGTTATGAATTTTGATTTTGATGTGGATTATAAAACATAAAACATGGTGAGTGTTGAGCCTTAAAAATCCTGGAGAATCGCGTTGGACAATGCACAAGGATACGTTACCACGAAATCAGCTGACCTCCGCTGGGCTCAAAGGATTTTAAAGCTAATCATGACTAGTGACTATAAAGTATAGAATATAAAAGTGTGATTGTCAAATTCTTATTTTTTATTGATGTATGCTTAATGCTCAATTCATTTTCTGAATAAAGTTTAAAAAATGTATGCATTATTGGTGTAAAACGTGGCTAGTTTTTCTATTTTTAATGCATATTTGTGCATACATACATAGATTTTGTACACTGCACCAAAGCTTTCACAGCTGTCAAAACCCGGATCTAGCCAACAAAGTTTTAATTTGTTGACACTCATAGATAATGAAGCCTCGTGTCAATTTGTTTTTTGATTTGTGAATCTTCTCGTGTAAATGCAGACTCGAGATTCGATAAAATAATAATAATTTGGTAAAACCCGTTCACTCGGTCACATCTCAAATCTCAAGTGGCATCAAAATTCAAAACTCAAAACTCTAGACTCTAAACTCAAAACCTTGTCATTTAAATGTATCAACCAGAATTAGAACCAGAGCACGTGTCCATTTTTGTCTATCGCAAAAAGTCGCACACTTTTTGTCCTTGTGCAATTATTCTGGATAGTGGATAACTGGGTGTAAAAATGTAACTTGAACCTGAATCCATCATCATCCATCATCCATCATCCGTCAATCAAATGTGAGTTGTGAATAAAATTGTGTATTTTCTGGCGTCCACTTGAAAGGTGCTAAACAAATTCCCAGGAAAAATAAAAACAACCAATGGGAATACGCAACACCAACATCTCACCACTTGAGAATACAGAGTCTGTATTACAGACACGAGCTAAATTAAAAACAAATGGAATTGTGCATCGAGTTTCGAGTATCGAATGTATTCTGCGAATATAATGTCACAAAATAACTAGGCCGAATTCTGTATTCTGTTATCGTGTTTGAATGGATAAGAGAATGTCAAATCCTGTTGGCGATGGTGATGACTTTGACAATGTCAAAGACAAGTGGAAAATCCCACTTGAAATCATTCAGCACCAACTGATCGAAAAAGGACAAAGGACAAAAGACAAATGAGTCAGAATCACACGAAGAATGATAAACATTTACGACTATGTAGAAAAAAGAATGTCGTAATTTATATTTTGTGCTGTTTGTTGACTGCTGACAATTGTCTACATTGTTTCTAATTTTCCTTGAAAACGTTTTCAATTGTAGTTAGTAAAAATGAACAATATTTTCCTTGTATTTCTTCTCATTGCTGCTGGGGTCCAAAAGCATGTCTCTGTCTATGGTTGGGAGGCGAGAGTTGAAGTTTGGGAAGATTGTTGGCCTACGGGCCCTTGCAGCAGTTGTAAGTTCAAACTCTTTAAGTTACATTTTTGTGTCCTTTTTAATCCAAAGAATCAAATGCAAAAGGTACACAGTACTTGCATTTGTTCTTGTTCTGATTTGATTGGGTTTAGATCGTGATTTGAGCAGTGTTAGTACGCCTGATGATGGATCTGGCAACCGATGCTGGATACCCTATAGTCACTACGGCATTTCCGGCATCAAGTTTACTTCGGGTTCCTGTGCCAGGCTGCATACCAATGCGGATTGCACCTCGCTTACAACTGTTACAAGAGTCTACAAGAACTTTGGTTCTTGTGCTTATGTCGGAGAAGGTTGGAACGATGAGACTAGGGCTATTGGCTACTGCAGTGTGACCTCAATGACCAAATCCTGTCCCACTGGCTCCTTTGTCCGGAGACTGTATGTCCCAGGGGATGATCTTGTATCCGGCATCACAATGCACTGCTTCTCACCGTCCTCCTCTTTCTCGGACGCCCCAACGGCCTTAATTAACTCTGTTGGAGCCACTCCACAAACATCAACTAACCGGGACTGTTCTTACCCCTGGGGCGCAAGAGGCGTCAGTTTGGATTACCAATCAACCTTCCAGTTTGTTTACAGCTCACAGAGCTCCAACGAACTGATTTGTGGTCAAGGCTCCTCCACTTCCGACACGGTCTGTGGACAAAATCAAGTTCTCACAGGATTTACCAGCGAAGTTGAAGAAATAAGTAAGCAATTTTTACAACAACTTGCCATGAAAATTAAATTGAATTGAACGCGGTGAAAGATGATTAAAAAGTGATGCTTATTAATTTTATTTGTATTTCCTTTTGTGTTTAATCTCTGTACTCTGTATTCAGGCGGTGTGACCAAAAGTTTAAAAGCGATTTGCATGGACGTCAAAGACCCCACTCTTACTTGCGGTGCCACCGAATTTAGCGAGCTGGTTACAATCGGCACATGTGACAACCTGGGTGGAGCCACGGATAAAACTTGCACCATCTCGATCAAGTTGGGATGGGGCGAGCCGGATCCAGACCAATTTTCTGAAGCGGAAAGGAACCAAAAGGCATTTTACACGGCGTACTTCCCCCAAGCATTAACAGCGAGGAACCTCCTCAGCCGCTTCCGCATCATTGGAAACAGTAAGATCGAGGGGGTCAAGTTCAACTGGGCGGAACACGGGACAAGGTCCTGGTCACCTATTCAAACCAAATCCGTTTCCGTGACAACCCCTCCCGCAACTTTCTCCACCTTCCAACAACTCAAAGGCAAATGCGGCTTCTACGGAGTTCACACGAGCTATGTCAAACGAATAGATCGGACCGGTTCACAACGGACTGAAACTAATTACAGGAGCGGGTTTATGTAAACTCCCAAAATTAAAAATAAATAATAAATTATAAATAATAAATTTGACCTATCAAACACTTTTTCCGTTTTTTCCATTCATTTCCTGCTAATTGATGCTAAAAATCTACTATTTTTTCCGTCTTTTCATCCATCATTTAAAAACTTCATATTCTGTATTTTCTCATGTCTGCTGTTTTTTATAGAATATTTATTTTCTAGGCTAAAATCCATTCTCGTTGTACAGTCCATATTTAATGATATATTTCTGACACATTACACATTGCATAAAAAAATGATTGACAGGTGCGATAAAGACTCAAAAGTACAGAGTGGAAACTAGAAACGCACAGCTGTACATTGTACATGTAAAAATAATATGTGATGATTCCTTCTCTCATCTCTCGCTTACACATTTCTCTCTCTCTCAACTGTTTTAAATTTTGACTGAATTCATTGTCAGTATTTAAATTATTAGGGCGAGACGGACTTTGATTTTTGTAGCTGCACTTTTTGTCTCAGACGGAACAAAACAGGAGGATGAAGGGATTGATTTTTGGGATGATTCTCATTTCCTTTTGCACGGCGTATGCCGTGGCTCAATGCGAATGGTCCGATATGTTTGCCGCCTGCTGGTACGACAATCAGGCTGAGCGAGATGACTTTTGTGCAGTTGGACGAGGAGCTTTGTTCACGTGGAAAAACCCGGGGTTTCCTGCGGGCACTTGCTACTGCTGCTATTATCGATCTAATGGAAACTCCTATCGTAAGAATTTATACATAAAATTTATTTTGATTCCCAGAAATTAGCAACCAGAAAACAACAACTCAAAATATGTTTGATTTTTATTTTTTGTAGAGCATCCGGACATTGGCTACAATTTGGCTTAGATTTCAAATTTTTAAGTTGGAAGAGCAAATATTTTTATTCAAACTTTGTAACACAAATTGCATGTGACAAAAATTAATCTTTTTCCAGTGAAAAAATAGTGTAAAAAATTGAATACGAATAAAATGGAATAAAATGGTTGAAAACTTTAAATTTAATACCAAACTAAAAATTACTACACTGTTTTTTCTCCTTCTGCATAAAGCATAAAGTGTACATATGTCCAAACATAAATGCCAAAAGCATCCAAACTTACATGTATGTAAAAATGAGTGACACGGAGAGAACTTGTTGTCGTTATCAGCTATCAAAAGTTAAGTGAGGGATTGAAACAGTAAAGCTGTGCATATTAACCAGCGACTTGAAATACATAACGCAGGATCAAAAAATTCATTTTCATTTTCAATTCTCATTTAAACACAACGACAACGACGGTGTAGGCTGGCCAGTTTCAAATCTCTCTCTCTCTCTTTGTTTTTCACGTCCACTTCAAATTGTGACACTGTCCATTGCCGACTCACCCACATTTACTATTGATATACTGTATCTATTGACTCTTGAACTTGCATAATAAATTGGAATTGAGGTTGCCATGGTGACCAAGTGGAAAAGTCTTTGCTTTGTTCTCCTCTCCGTTATTTTCTTGGTTTCGGGGGCAGACGAAAGTTGGCGGCAACGAAAGAATCGAGGCCAAGTATGTTTTTCTAATTTGTTCCTTTTAATTATTTTCTTATTATTAAAAGACTTTGCAAAGTTTTATTTATTCAGTTGGATTATTTGAATTTTGAATGTTTTAGTTTTGTGACATCTACGATGCAAATTGGTCATGTGATGCTGAAGCAGTTTTTCATGAAACCCCTCATCATGATGGTACAAAACAAATACGTATAAAAACAGTATTGATCACTCACAAACTGTTTTTACTTATGAAAAATCTCAATATCTAATTTTAATATTTTAAATTAATTTTGAATGTCTTGTAGCCCCACGCCATTTTATCCCGCTAGATGACAGGGAGCTGTGTGAGGCGGATTTTGTGGGTACAACATTCGCCCTTTTAGAGGAAGGAGATCAGAAGATTGTGCTGACGGACAATGACGAGGCCATTTTAGTCATTGGAAATACTGGAACGGGTAAAAATTGATAATTACAACTAAACATATTTTTTTATTTTTATGCAGGATCAAATGAGAACCAAAACATAAAAAGTATCAAGTTGGGGCAATGCGCAGCATATTTTTAAAGAATGTGCTATAGCAATGCGTAGCACAATTTTAAATAATGTGCTATAGCAATGCGTAGCATATTTTAAAAAAATGTGCTATATCAATGAGTAGCATAACGTTAAAGAATGTGCTATAGCAATGCGTAGCATAATTTTAAAGAATGTGCTATAGCAATGCGTAACACAATTTTAAAGAATGTGCTATAGCAGTGCGCAGCACATTTTTTAACATTACACTGCGCATTCCCTTAACGTGTCGTTTTCTATCTTTTGGCTCTTTAATGAAGCATGTGTAAAATAATGTTGGTTTTTTAGGAAAATCAACCCTCACCTACTTTTTAGCGGGGAACAATAGCGCTCTCGTCGCCTTCTATATAAAGACCCCTTCACCAACTTGATTAAGGATTGCAATGGTAAAATAGGAGACTCGACGATTGTGTCGCAAACGATATTTCCGGACCTGGTGGTGGATGAGGCCACAAATACGGCCTTTTATGACAACCCCGGATTCCTCGACACCCGAACTCCCTGTATAGAAATAGCCAATGCCTACTTTATTACCAAAGTGGTAAATCATGTAAAGAGGGTTAAATTTGTAATTGCTATAAATCACGTGTCCGTCACACCCACGGCAGACAGGAGTGAATTCATCCGCACCCTTAATAATGTCCTCTCATTCATTCCCAACATTGAAAAGTTCCTCCCAAGTGTGGCACTCGTAGGGACCAAAGTGAGTAGTGGTGGCGTGGCTATCAATCTAAGGGTGGGTCAAATGTCTCAATTCCTCACAGAAAACCAGCCGAAACTGAATGAAGTGTTTTCTGAGCCCCTGTTGACCATGGTAAATAGTTTGTTTGATACTTTTAACCAAGTAGCTGGCAAAGATAATTTTACAAGGATGAATGTCTTCAGAATGCCCGAGGACTGCGGACCTCTAAGTGGAATTGAGCACATGCAACAAAATAGGGCCGACACAATGAACATTATCATGAACAATTTGAATTATACTGACTCCTTGCCCTCCGATTTTGGAGTTAGTCTTAGTTCCGATACCATTCTAAAGATTCAGGTCATGTCAAGGGACCTGAGTAGCAAAGTTACCGAGTCCTTTGACCTATTCGCCAATGAGCTGCTTGAACACCTTCTTCCTCAATTCGAATCCCAATGTCTTGCAGATTCCGACTTCGGTTCCGACTGTGACCTCTTGACCTTGATCGGTGACCTGGAGACCTTATTTTCAAATCCTGATTTTGCCCAAGACTACTCTGATGAAGGCGCGTGGGCTGGTTTGAATTTTACAGAGGTCATTGGTCGTGCCATTGATCCAATTTATTTTCCTTCCGAATTTGACCTTTCTTCCAATTTATCCGAGTCCTTTGAAAAATATGGCCGATATTTAGACTTTCTTAACGGTCTTGAACCACTTGACATTGACATTCCTAAGTGGTTCATCCCGCTCAGGTCCTTGAAATCCACTCTCGTCCAAAATATCAGAGACCTTGAGGTCAAAGTAAATGATGGCACAATCCAGCTTCTCCAAACTTTTGCTAACAATCTTCAAGGTCACTTAGAAGGTCAAATGCCCGGAGAGCCCGAAAATTTTGACCTGCAGCCATTTCTTCTCAGTCTCCAGGTTTTATTCTCAAATCCAGATTTCCTCCAGGATTATTCCAATGAAAGTGCGTGGGACGGTTTGAATTTTACAGAGGTCATTAGTCGCGCCATTGATCCAGTTTATTTCCCTGACGGATTTGACCTCTCTTCCGATTTGTCCGAATCCTTGGACAATAATGGTGGATATTTGGACTCTCTCAGCGCACTTGAACCATTTCCTCTTGATAATTCCCAGTGGTTGGGACCTCTCAGGTCCTTAAAATCCAATGTTGTTCAGATGATTCGAGTCGTTGCCATGCAGCTGAATGGTGACACGACTGATCTCATCCAAATTCTAACGGAAAATCTCCAAGGATTTCTAGAAGGTCAATTAAATCCGGAGGATTTTTTCTTCCAACCACTTATTCTCAGCATTGGACCCTTGTTCTCAAATCCTGATTTCCAATCCAATTACAATGATAACGACCCTTCACTTTGGAATGGTTTGACCTTTTCTGAAATTGTGGCGCGGATTTTAAATCCAACTTATCTTCCACCCCGTTTTGAAATCCCCGAGGATGTGGCGACAGGTCTCGTGGATTGTGGTAGGTATTTGGACGATTTTCAACATTATGTGGCGGAACCGCCGCTGGACGTCCCTTTGATTTTGTGGATTGAGCCTCTGTCTAATTTTAAAGGTCAGTTGCTAAGCAATTTGACCTTAGCGAGCGAATATGTTGATTCCAAAATGGCGGAGGCGGTAGGTCAATTTAGTAGTTCTTTAATTCAGCATTTTGAGTGTGAGTCCGGATTTGAATGTTTAGAAGCCGTGACTCAGAATTGCGCCTATTTAACGGCTAGTCTTGACCGTATCACTCAAAGTCCAGATTTCCTTGACAACTACACAGATCCAACATGGCCGACTATTTCCTTTACAGAACTTGTCACTAGAATTACTAAGGAGGAATTCCTCCCTGAAAATTACACCATCCCTGGTGAGTCTTTCCTAATTTTGGAAAGCGGGAGTTACTTTCTCGATTCTCTCAGGGGTCTTTCCATTTGTAGTTCTTTGGTAAATGCAGACATTGGCGAGTGGCTCGAGCTGATGAAGAGTTTCCGCACCAGTTTACTCCAATCACTGCAATCATTTGAACTAACTGTGATGGATAAAGTGGGCAGTTCGTTCATCACAGCTGAGGGACAGCTTCACTCCTTTTTTACCGCGCTCATCTCTAGTGACGACGCCACAGTCATACTTGGGCTGAAAGAAGCGTTGGCGTCAAATTACAATGATTTGAATGAAATCCATGGTCTTGAAACGGATCAGCAGTTGAATCCCGGATGTGAGCAGTTTGTTCACCAGTTTTTAGACATTGCTAATAAAAATGTAGAAAGGATTCCCCAATCCACCGTCTCGACCCTCATTTTTCAAGCTCAAGTGTTTGATTCCCTGCAAAAATATCCACATGCTCACTCCCTCCAAAATCGCAACAAGTGGATTGGCGGTTTCATCACAATTTTAAATAGTATTGACCCTAGCCTTTTGAGTGTTGTGACCTGTGACCCCCTGTCTAGTCCTGCCATCTTTCATGGGTTTTTCGTGTCAATCAATTCAAGTGAATTTCGGAATTGTTTTACCGCTGCACAAAATAATGTTGGTTCTGATTCTGCTAGTGGATCTGGCATCCTCATCTCTGCACTTCATACCGTCTTCTTGGACGAGAGTATTCAAAGTAGTGATTTGAATGTAGGGGTTATTTCGCCCAACTGGGTGGTCAATGGGTCACCTAGCATAGATTTGACAGGGGCTACTGGACAAAATTTGACAGGAGTAGCTGGGCAAGATTTTGCAGCTGGAGCAGATTCTGCACCTGATGGGCAAGATGGGCGCCCTGGCTACCCTGGGCAACCTGGTAGAAATTTCTATGGGTTGGGTAGGAACAGTGTGCCCTCTAGCGGAAGTGATAGTAGTTTGAAAATCCTCGCAAATGGGGGAAAGGGCGGACCGGGAGAAAATGGAGGTGGAACGGGTGGGTTTAATGGAGAGGATCCAGAAATGGACAAGGTTAAAGTTGAGTTAAATTCAGGTTACTTTCCAAGGTTCGTCTCCAGTCCTTATTTCGCCCAAAATCTTGTTCACGAGATCCACGGCATGTGTTGCTTTCAGGGTAACTACACGACAGGTACCACGTGTCGATGTGCTAATTTTCAAATCAAGGGCGCTGAAGGGCAGGTCGGCTCAATTAGCCGGGCTGGGGACGGAGGAAAACATGGCAAAGGAGGGCTTGCGGGCACAATTCAAGTGGTTAAAATTGGTCAAATTGACCAAACTGGTACCTGTACCACTAAAAATGGTGCTCGTAGTAGTCCTTTTGCTGTACTCGAAAATATTCAAATAATACCGCCCACCACTGGCCCTGATGGGAGTGGTGGTGTAGGAGGAATGGGTTCAGGGCGCAATGGGGCTATTATTGACTTTATCGGGTATAAAACATCCTCAACTGGCTCTACGATGGTTACCGGTTTAAAAACCTATCGTAAAAATGCTACTTCTGTCATTGAGAATGGGCAAAGTGACATGAATGAAGTTGGATGGCAAGACCCCTTAGAGTCAACAATTGACATTTCCCTCCTCACCACAAAATACAAAGAGGTCGCGAGTGCCCAAGGAGAACATACATTATTCGGCGACTTTATTAACAACTTTTTGAAATGTGTGGAATGAAATGAAAAGGCGTTTAATTTTACTAGTATTTTACAATTAGTTACATAATTATTTAATAAATTTGCACTTTGCAATGGTTGTAATTAAATTTAATAATATTGTTAATTTGTACTATTAATTATGCAAGTTGATGTATTGTATAATGAATTACGAGATGGTTTACCTCTTGATTATTTCCTGTTAAATACTTAATTATAATGTATAATAAAACTGGGGAAAAAATGGAACAAAATTTTGTTTGGGAGAAATAAAATATTTTAAAATTTACTTATCTATTAAATTTTTAATTTCATGCAGTTTAGGGTGATGCAAAAAAATGAAAAGTGAGGAATGTTTCGGGCATGTTGCTCAAATCATACCTCTACCTAAGGGTGTCTTACCTG
>JAQGBH010006813.1:0-11890 GCA_034698265.1 Sminthurinus aureus
GGAATGCAGAGCACATTCTTTAACACTATGCTGCGCATTACTTCAGGATGATCATTTTTATTTCTTTGGACACATAT
This sequence comes from Sminthurinus aureus, assembly GCA_034698265.1. Taxonomy (NCBI): domain Eukaryota; kingdom Metazoa; phylum Arthropoda; class Collembola; order Symphypleona; family Katiannidae; genus Sminthurinus; species Sminthurinus aureus. The sequence continues at coordinate 78 of JAQGBH010006813.1, forward strand.
GATATTCTGATAAATTGGCGGATTTTGTAGTACCCCATGGACTACATTTTGAACGATGAAAAGTCAATGACGGTATTTACAACTTATCTGCTTCTCATGTGTCATTGACTCTCTTCTCGTTTCTCCTTTCTGAACCATATTATACTCATTCGTCATATTATGATTACAGACTATTTCACTACTCGAGCCAAATTATAGGGGGTCTTCAATGAAAACTCAAAGACTACATATTATATTATGTACTATAATATATTGTGTGCTCTGTGCACATATGACACTGTGTATTGTGTATTTATACTTTACATTATTTGTATCTGTGTGTGAAAACCCTGAGCCCTGACATTCTCAACTCATGATTGTCTTTTCCTTTTCTCACTCATGGAGCGTCTAGCTTATTCAGTACGTTTTTGACACTGTGACACTATTCTCGCTTATTATTTATAATTACTCTTAGACTTTTTATATAAGTTTATGGATAGGGTAGTTTTAGGCAAAAGTGGTAGTGTAACCCTAAAACAAAAATAATTAAGCTCTGTAAACAACTGCAGAGTACATTCTACATGTATGAAGTACTTTAATTAAGGAATCATGAGGAATGAAAATGCATCTTAAGTAATAAAAAAGATTCTAGTCTCCTGTAGTTTTAATACACAACCTGGGGTTTTTTACTTGACATTTTTGCTCCAAATTAGACGTGTTGTTCAAAACCACATACCATATGTACTATATATATTGTATATATACATGTATTAATATATAATACACATAGCATGGTTGTGCCTAAAACCCATATGCACAGTATAGCATGTAATCCAAAGTGCTTGAACACAAATTTTACTTTTCCCATTAAGTAAAACGCATTATGTAAAACGCTACAAATCCTTCCCCTTGTTCATAGTTCATGGTGAAATCGTATTCTAATAATATAGTTATTGATATATAGCTATGAATTATGGTATTCATGCTATTTATTATGTATTATGACACAAAGATGTTTACTTCCGTGTTCAAAGAAATTCGTCTTGGAAAGGACTGGAGTTTTAAAAAAAATGGAGTTTTAAATACTTTCATTTTTTTTCTTCACAAATTATTTTCTTTATTTTCCTTAAACTATCATACATTGTATTAGGATATAACAATATAACGTTTTATATCATTTTTCTCAATTTAAATTAGTTAACAATAACACGCATAAGTCAAAATCCCAGAGACAATGGCCTTTCTATGATTTCGAGCGGATAATAATAATACTGATAAGAATTCGTAACTTATAACAAAAACCTTGAAATGCAATGTCTATAATATATTATGTTATGTATTTGACGATAATTTTTTTAAATCAAGCCCATATAATTTAATTTATGTAAATAAGCTAAAAACTACACAATGTGTAATGTTATTTTATACACAAACACGGATAAATAACAATACATAGTTTAACACTATTAAAATAATGCATTGTTAACTGTTAACACTGTTTAAATAAAAAAAAGAAAATTAATTTGATTAGCAGTAATCATAATTATTAGTAATAATCTGTAAAATTATGTTATATTACCTAGTCTATAAGTTCGTTGGTTTGAATTGAAATCATGTAAAATTCAATTTGTTTTGTTACCTATAAGTAAATATGTCAAGATAAATATTTCAAATACATAATAATAATAATAATAATAATAATATTATTACATACATGTAATATAAGCATAACACAATATTTAGTATAAAAACAGTATTTATAGTGTCATTTGTAATTTGTAACGTTTGTAAACTCATGAATAAATGAGATACCTGTATGATAACTAATATAACCGTTTTTGACTACAATGTCTTTACACCTCCATGGTTTGAAATTTAACGCTGATACATATATTATCGTATTATAGTAAATTAATAAATACATAAAACTGTACATATGTAATATAATTTAAAATGGTCAAAGTTATTTTGCTTCTTTTTAGATAGGGCGAAGGCAGGCAATTGTGACCAACAGCTTAATGTGACACTCTTAAATAAGTACATTTATGACTTTCGTTTGAAAGGATACCCCTTCTATATCCCTTCTAGTACATTATATATATATTATAGTTGTACTTCAGTTGAGGAAGAACCTATAGACAAATTATACTCGTCTACTTTCTAATTACGAATTCAGACTTGCGAAGTAAAAGAGATTTCTAAATAAAAATTGAATTTTCATATTATACTACTTATACTTGTTGCAAATTTTAATACACATATTGTATTACAAACTTTTGCTTACTTATGTGCATGACATAGCAAACAAATCAAATGTGAGATATAGAAGGCATAATATTGTATAACTTTAATGTCTTTCTCAATGAGAAATTCTCATAACCATTACCATAAATAATTATTGTTATCATTATTATTATTACTCATTTTATCTTCTGATGTGAAGAATGAAATTTTATTATTGCTATAATAATAAAGCGACCAATTCTACTGTTTATTTCCCTATATAAACAATCAGAACTTGCATGCGCAAAGACACAGAATAAATTTCACCTACAGGTACTACTACAGGTGGTAGTACTATATTTGACTGGTTGTTGTTGGATAACGATAATGCAAATTTAGGAACAAAAAACGATACACTAATAATTCCTTTCTCTGATTTTACATTTTATATATTGATATTGATATTAAAATAATTTAATACTGGCATAAATTATAGTATCAAATTGAGAATTCTATGGATAGTTTTACTTTTTACTATATTATAAGAGACATAAAAGTCTTGAAATGTTAGTTACATATAATATTGAATTTATCATTTCCTCAAATCTCAAATTAAAAGAATAACGGAAGTCGTAGATCGTGATTTCCTGTTTTTATTTTTACCTCTCAACAGTATACTATCGTTCTAACGATATACAATATATTATTTACTTGTAAAGTTATGCTCTCTATATACAATTGATTAAAAGTCTCGCTAATCTTAAAAATATGATATATATATATATAATATATTTTAAAAACTATCTACATTTTGTCATCACAGTTTCTGGATTTTAACCTGTCAATCCTGTATATATGTCCCATATAGGTATTAAAGTTTCCTATTCTATTTCCAATTCTTTCCAATAAATTGGTTTTACACATTTAAACAAGTTTTGAGAGAGATGGCGAAAAAAATTACATGTTCTATACTTTTTTTAACAAAAAAATTCAATTTTCTCGTCACAACTTTGAATAAATACTTGTTGAAAAGATGTAGCGTAAATCAATCAAAAGTATCAAAAAAGAGTACGTAGACTACAAGAAGAAATGTCTTGATTTTGCTCCATTTAATAGTAGTAGTAGTAGTAGTAATAGCAAAAAATTCTTCAATCTTGATCCTATCAATAGGACGAAATTCAATAGGGAGTAGACCTGCTTTTTAAACTCCTTTGGCATATAAACTTTTAAACTCTCTCTCTCTCTCTCCATTTCAATACACTAGTACGCACTTTCACATATACATGTTTACAGTTCACACTTCGGGGCACAAATGATTTAAAACTTTCTTTTCTACTTTCTCTTGCATCAGAATTACGTATGATGATCTAACATATATAATATGTATATCGTACTACATACATACATACTTTACTATGTTTTGTATACTGTATACCTCAAACGTGTCATTTCCACAAATGCGATGTAACGTATGTACAAGCCGAAAGCTGAATACAAAGAACGTTACGAAAAATCATTACAGGAAATGAAATACCCTGGAAAAAATTCACTTATATGTAATAATAAATATATTATGTAGAACAGAAAAAGATTTCCATTAACAAACGAGTTAACATCTCAAGATGTACTAAACTTGTGCACATTCAGCAAAACACTAAATTGCATGGATAATAATGCACTGGATCTAAATTGCAATATGCCAATTGTTTGTCGATTCTCTACAACTAACCTACATGTACTTGTACGTAAACAAGAGAATCTTCATATTTCAACAGGATAATAATAATAATATGACATATGACATAATATTTTTGGTAAAACTTAAAAAAAAACAGTCTTTTCCATTTTTCCACTTGTAGTGTTTTTTTTACCTCTCGAGATTTGGTTATGTTTGCATATGGTTTACAGCGTGAAAGAACCAATCGAGTTTAGTTGTCCAAGCTCCGTCATAACTGTGATTGAACCTGTCAAAAAAAGATCCACAAAAAATAAAACAAACAAACAAACATAAATACATGTTTTCATACGTAGAAAAAAAGAAGGCACAATACATTTCTATTAGTAAACTTCTCCTGTCAAGCTTATGTCGGCTTATTTCCCACACAAATCTAAAATATTGTATCAATTGATTTGCTTTTCTAGTTTTTCTTTTGCAGCTGATTCTTTTCGTTTTTTCTCAAGAGAACCCAATTTCAACGAACAAATTTTGTTTCAACCTTTCTTATTTTTTTTTATCAAAATAACTATACAGTAATATGGTATATGCATACATGTTGAATATAACATTCTATTCAATAAAGTCCACACAACAACAAAAAATCAAAATAGTAGAGAATTTAAAGTAAATATAACAAGAATAGGCGGATTTTCGAAAAAAAAAGAAAGAATTTTATGTTGAAATTGAAAAGATATTATTTGCAAAACGAAATTGTATCTCTTCTGTATTTTTTGCCTTCCGAGGATAGTGTGCATGGATAAAAAAAAAAGAGAAGAAGAATACATAGACCACGTTCTGTTATTTAAGCTGTAAGGGTTTTCAAAATGGGGGAATATGACATTTTCATGTAGACGCGAGCTAGTTATATATAGAAAGAGATCCAACAGTACAGGATAAAGTTTTCCGACTCGAAGCTTTGCTGAAGCTTTTTAAAAGTTAGCAAAAAAAAGACAAAGTCACTGAAATGCATACTTACGCGGTTTGGAAATAATTCAACGCCTCAGCTTCATTCATGTCCACTGCTAAAGTCTTCCTTAGATAGTCTACGTCGGAGATACTTTGTAATTCAGATATACCAGTGGGAAGCATCAGAGTAAATAGTGAAATTAAGAGATTCGCATGTCTTCGTAAAATAATATACCTGGAAAGGAGAAACAATGTTTATTTTTTAAAACTTCCACCAGAGCTACAAAATTTTAAATATGGCAATATAAATTATTATTACCATACAATATTCATGATACATACATATTTTTTTAAAGCAAATATAAACATCTAAAGTTATAATGTTCCTCTGAGGAATCCCGCTCTCTTATAGTTACTCATCGACATTCCTTTTAATATTTCTCGGAAGGAACAATAAACTAAATTTGTTGTTATACTCTTCGTTTTTCCTCCAATACTACTTTCTACAGATTTATCAAGTAGCACTTAATATACAGCATGCTATTTCCATGCATGTATTGCTCCTTGTACTTAAAACTAGTTTGTGAACATGGATATTCGTGTCATATTACATATACTTATTCTTTGAGAACAAGTCTTTCCGTTTTAGGAAAAAAATTCTTCTTTTCCAATATTATTCCGGAAATCACAAAATTGCACGCAATCTACAATAAGAAAAAGTGAGGAAGAAGAAAGCAAAAACTTACGCTTTTCCACAAAGTTGTTGAAACTCTTGAAACTCGGCACTTTTTCGAGGATTCTCTGCTCCCTTTGCAATAACGCATAAGAAATCCTCTGTCAGCACAAAAGGAACTCTTTCACGATTAATCCCAAATTTCTTCTTAAAGTGTCCAAGAAAATGACCAAAATCAATGTGGAAAATGTTTCCATCCTCCGATATCATTATATTGTCAGGATTTCGATCACCGATACCTATATATATCAATATACACACCATAAATAATACATATATGTAACAATAATATATTTTACTATAATATTATATGTATGGAAAAAATAAGACACTATACAAGTCTTAAGAGTATGTGTTGTATAATATTGTATTCATCTTTTTCTCTTCCCTTAATTCATTTCAAATTGTGCATATATTTGTATTATTCTACCATGTTAGATGAGAAATATTTATGAACATGAATTGGTTGACGTCATGCCTTCGTCAAAGGGTTTTGATATAAAAATACGTATGTGTAGTACAAGTTTTGGTATATACACCGCTGTGAAAACACAACTGATGCAGCTATTTTCTTATTCCAAAACTTTTTCTCATCCTGTCACAGAGATATACAAATTAAGTAATCCTAAATTTGTTCTTACTTGCTTAATAAGAAAAATCGGGAACGAAACTATACTTTTTTAGGTCATATTATACAACGTCTAAACTTAATATTTTGTATTATCTATACACTGTCATGCCTCAAAAAAGTTGAAGCTAATATCTTGAAAAAGTCTATATATAATATTTTGTACCTGCTTATTTGTGTGCACAACATCAATTTATACCGCAAGATCAATACTTTCTAAAGTTTTGCATCACTCTTCAACATGCAACTTTCAGGCGTCTTGTAACAACTGATTTCTCATCATCATGACTACTCTTACTAATCATATGCAATATTCTCTGCTGCTTACTATATTAAACTGCATCTTAATTGTATTCCCAATACTTTGTAACGTAATAGAAATCTCAAAAACTCACATGCTTTGATTTCTAATCATGTGTTTGTTTTACTTTCATTCAAATATTATTGCATGAAAACTGACGTTGGTATAAAAATATTTATGCATACCATGTATGAATAACGAATAATAATAAATGTAACAGCAAAAATAAAAATTTGACACTGTCTCCCAAATAAATCTTCTTACATAACATGGAAAAGGCGCTTCAAAAAAAAATTACCGAGTATAAAAGTAGCGACGCAATAACCGGCACACGATTTTGTAAATGTGTCAATAGAACGTATATATTGTGCTTCCGTTTTATTCCTTTCAAATAAGAATTTATGTAGTTGTCTCGAATTGACTTGGATTGCTGCAAGGGTGCCTATAAATATAAAGTAAGGAACAAAATAACGCATGAAAACATTTTCCAAAAGATATAGACAGACTAGAAAAAGGTTTTTTTTCCATCCAAGACAATAATAGTTGTACTTGACGAAAAAGAAAAGAACTATTGTTATTATTTACCTGCTCGCCGTTGAATAGTGTATACAGTTTGTGCATTTGGAACCTAGAAATAAATTCAACAAAATACCATAAAATAAAACATACATGTACAAAATTAAAAACAATTCATACATATTATGCTTCCCTATGAAATGTTAAAGAATGTATGTATTCTTACCACTTGGATGATTCCGACTTGTTTTCCTGTTGCCAGGCATGTATAAGACAGAACTTTCAGATCAAGACCATCCCTTCTCCAAAGATCATCAAATAATCTGATTATCTGAAATACAAACATCAATATCAACATGTCAAAAAATCGATAAAATTCAACTTTTTTACTTTGATTAAAATGTGAATTCTAAATTTATGTAATCTAATACAATTATTCAAAATACCTGAAGGGTAAGCATGTCCTGACGAAGATCATCTCCATTTTTAAAGATGGCTGCTGTTTCACCAGAACCAACAAAAGATGCGAGCGGATCATTGTTGTGCCAAACAAGCCACAGCGGCCTTTTTGCAGAGTCCATTATCCTACACGATTCCACTTTAAGACTACCTAATATACAATAATAAAAAAAAATACCCAGGTTAAAGTCAATTATATTGGTATTAAGTAACCCACATTACAGCAGCATAATGTAAATGCAACTCATTCATAAAAATGGAAACTTACCTAGTTCAACACAAGGACTAACAGGATTATTCAAATTTTCCAACACTTCGAGAAAATCTGCTTGTCTAATTTGATCACCCAAAAATCTGTCAAACAAAAGAACATAATATACATCCATATATTGAATTGATACGTGATATATCAATAACATGTTACACGTTCATGCTATAATAGTTCTATAGATGAAATTGAGAGCATGTAATGATGGGGTACATGTATAAAAAATACTTACTTGAGTCTATCTTTCGGTGCTTCGTCACGTTTTTCTTTTAGAGTATCAGTCAACATTGTTAATTTTTCTAATGCTTCAACTTGTTTATTTAAATGTTTTAAATGTCCACATATCCTGGAAATGTTTGACAAAAATATTTGCATAATTAGTAATCAGTAATCATAAAACAAACCAAAATGTAAAATAAATTTAATCCATGATATATAAATTGACATATTCGGATATTATTTCAATTGTATATTGAAGAGCAAAAAATAACTGTAAATAACACAACCTGGTCCTTTAAATTCAAAATACGAAGGATATTAAGGAAAATGCACTTACCCTCGACAATAACCTTCCAAAATTAATCCAAATCTAACATCAAGCCATGATGATTTGCCCGAAATTTCCGAACGTAAATGCCAAAAGAAAAAATGTCCAATGAGACGATTACTCAAAGCTCTTCGAAGTAAAAATAATGCTAACGTTGACTGTATGTATGGCTCGTATTTTAAAGATTGGACTAATTGTAGGAGTAAGTCCAAAACATCTGAATCAGCTAAAGTTGCATCCAAGTTTTGAACTGCAAATTCTCGTACCTAAAATCCATCAATCACAGGAAATACATTAAAACATATTATAATAAAGAATAAAGATTATAGATTACTACTACCCAATCATAGAATACAATCATACTAACAAAAGCATAAGATTGTATGATGAAGAAAAACAAAATAAAAAACATCAATTACTTACATAAATGTCTGCAGATTTACAATCCAATAATGAGAGAGCAGTTTCCATATGCACAGAAGGCCATTGACGTAATAGGTCGTAAAACTATTGCAAAAAAATATGATGAACAAATATTAAAGACAAAATATTTATGTATTTATAAAATTTTCCAAGTTAAAAAGTAGTCAACGTATCAACCACCAATCTAAATATTGTTAACAGGAATGACAACTATTGTTATTAATCAATATGCATTATAAGCCATATACACAACAATCATAATTTTAGCTTTTGTGCTTACTTGGGCGACTTCTTCTCTTGAATTCCATTTAACAACAGATGCGAGACGAGGTAAAGAATCAGCTAAGTCGAAACAACAAAATTTTCTATATTTCCAAACTAATGCTTTGTCTTGCTCCGAAACTTCACATAATGGATCACGCTTTACTAGTTCTCGAAGGTAGGCTTTATCATTTTGAGGATTACAAGCCTCTTGACTTCCTTGACTGTTACCAGGATTTTTGTCATTATAACGTGAAATGAGACAGGCCATCTCATATATTTCAGTTTTTGATGGATAATAAACCGGTGCCGAGTAACTGGATTAAAGTAATAATAATATAAATACCAACAACAATAAATTAAAGAGTAAAACTATGGTCTTGCTTTTTTCCGTTTTGTCATGCATATTATTAAAATAAATGTTTACGCTTCTTACAATCATTAAATCATTTTATATTATAATTTTAGACTACTACACATAATACATACCGATCGAATTCTACTTCAAGAGAGGGACCTTCCTTGTCTAATCTTGAACCTTCAAAAAAGAATACAGAATTTAAACGATTAGGATTTACGAACTCATAGCGGTCATATAACATACTTACGAAAGAAGTGTAAAAAAATGTCGTACCTGTAATTCCTAATGGATTGAATAAAGGCATATAATCATATGTATTCATCGGAGCTGGCCATAAGTCTAAACGAGCTTTTCCAGTGATCAATCTTCCTCGAAAATCAAAAAGGTTAATATTTCCCCAAGATAACATACAGTACTCTTCCTAAAATTGTCACGATACAACAACACATTGTTATAAATCATATACATATTCATATTCATATTATATATATTGAAAAAATACTATAATAATATTAAAATGCATGAAAACATTAATACGTAAAGCAGATATTTGAAGCATAACATTTTTCAAAAGTAAGAGTTTTCAAAGTGTTTTTGTTTTACATATCTTCGTACCTGCTTCTTTTTATTTTTAGAAACACTACATAATGATATACATAATCTTGCACTTCGAGGAATGTTGATCATTAGTAAATCAAACACCAATGTTTCCATCCATCTCATACCATTTAGTTTAGCAGTCGTTTCTTGGGCAGCACATAATTGTTCATCTCCATGAAAAATGCCAGCTTTTATACATACCTATGAAGAAAAAATATTTCCAGGTAAGTAAAAATATCAGCAACAAAAAAAATCATCCATGCTTAATCAAATATGGAAAGAAATTATGAATTATGAGAACACTAGATAGCTAAAAAGTAATGACACGTACTTGTTCAGCTCTTATAAGTGTTGCCCATAAGATTTGAACTCGAAATTTGCCAGGAATTCTCCATAAATGCATCTCATTATTTCCATATTCATTTTCACTAGTACGATACGTTCTCCTGTTGAAAATTAAACATAAATAAAATATTGATAAATATGTACAACATGCAGAAGAATGCTTTTTGTAATTTCATACAATAACTGTTTCTTTAAAAAAAAAAATTAACAGTGAAGAGTCAAACAAATCCTCTACATATAATGTTTTATTACCGATAATACGCAGGTGTATGGAATGGTTCTAACGGTAGTATTGCGTATAATTTTTTCCGTTCCTATGTAGTCATAAAAAATTAAAAATAATAATCAATTGATTTTGAACTTCATTAAAACATTTAACAAATTGAATGACAAGGTAAACTCATAAAAGAAATTTTTTTTTACTTACTACAAATTCTAATTGAGGTACTTCAACTTTTCTCACAGTGTCCCTGATATACTGTAATGGTAATAATAATAATGAAAGAGGAACATGTCAATCTTGTCATAATCAAACTTTTAATGTGCAATGGTAATGTACATATAAACAATGTTATTTGCATGTAAAACTCACTTTATATTGGGTAATGGGATACGATCCTAATAAATATTCTTGTTGACCACATATTTTGAGAACATAATCAGAGCATTGTTTACTTGAATCAGTAATTGCTCGTCGTTTAGAGGAACTTTCAATTGTCTCTCGTACAACAGTATCTGCATTTGCTTCAATATGAACTTTGACAGTAACTGTATGTGTAGGAGACACCCATACTTTTAACATTACTAATCCACCCGGAAATTCTTCAAAGAGTCCAGTATTCCATATTTTTTCTACTTGTGCACAAAACGCATACATGGCATGATTCTCATCTGATATCAAAAGAAACAAATACATTCATGTAAGACTCATATTATTGCAATATCGTATAACGCATAATAATATACGTATGTACATGTACAGACATGTATAAGCATACGAACATTCTCTCTCTCAGTCTCGCTTTGACAGCAAGTGAATAAATACGTACATAAATACACCTGTGTATTCATACCATTGATGTAAAGTGACTTAAGTAAGTCTTATAAAGATGTAAACACATCTTGGTGTTAAAAATTATAAAATAATGTGGTACATAATAATACTTACATGATAATTCTCGAACGGCTACAATATCTTTACATATATTAATGGCCTCTCGTCGAAATTCAATGACCTCTGGAATATCGATCTCATCTAGTTGATTCACAGGAATTCCAAGAGCCACGCCTGAAAAAAAAACAAAACATTATAAAAGCATTAAAAAAATACTTCCAAATTTTGTACTGATAAAATTAAAATTAAAAGCATTGAGCACGTGTAAACAAAGTAAATAGAGATAACAAACAGTATATACAAACAAAGTAGTCACTTTATAATAATAATCAGAAAATATTATGCACACATAAATACTTGATACTTGTAGCCTGTTCGTCTTGTATGACGAAGAAAAAAAAGAAGATCTATCAGCATGTGTCATTTTCTCGT
>JAQGBH010006814.1:0-11890 GCA_034698265.1 Sminthurinus aureus
TTTTCATATTTGTTATGTTTTGAACAAACAACTAATCATACCAAACTTGATTTTGAATAAAATATGAAGGTCTGTAAAATACTATGCACTGTACACATGCAACCCATAATATAAAATATAAAGGATAAGCTTCTGTTAGATTCTGTTCTTTTAAAAATAATCATTACTTTTAATCTGTATAAACTGTAAATATTTACATATATGTATATGTACTTTTTTATCTTGTTGTACCTGTATTATATTATAATGTTATGTAATTATGTATTTGTACATGATTTACGTTTGTATATTTCGTATGTTTGTGATATATTTTTCATCACATTTTTACACCATTTTAATAATTTTATTTGTATTTTATGCTCCTGAAAAATATTATTGAGGTATCGATTCGTATAGTATTGATTAACAATATTTGACGTTTGTCTGTTTTATATTATTATCATTTTGATTAAAAAAACAGCCACACAAACCGAAAAGTGATGGCGGTCGATCTAACAAAAAACGGCCCAGACAGCCCCAGAATCGTAGAGAAAAGCAAAAAAATCAAGCTATTCTAGGAGGAGAGGTTATTATGACACAAAACCAAGTTATGTCACCTAACGTAAGTGTTTTTGTTTTGTAGAAAATGTGAAATTTTAAATTAAGAATGAGTTTCCTTGTGTACACATAGTGTACACATAAAAGTCAATCCAAAGAATTTTGCCGTTTAGTTGTATATATTTGCATGCTGCAGTACATAAAACAACTACTACTAATTTCTACTAGTATATCATGAAATTTTCCTGGATCATAGTAGTTATACATGTAATTCTATTAAATTGTGTTTTTTTTGTTAATCTTAAAAATAGGATGCTCAAACTTCAAACGCTATAGAAGTAGGTACTGATGGTGTTATGTATCCTCCTCCCATGATGATGAAGAAATCAAATTCTCGGCCAGTCAGTATGGAATTTCAAAAAGTCAGCTTTGACTTGATTGACGATATTGATGGTGACGAGGAAGAAGAAACAATTCCTGCTTCAATTCCGGAACAAAGGTCAGTTTTTAAACTGATTTCAAACATATCACAATTTCAAAAGCTACAACTGTTTTAAATTTATTACATTGAAACTTAGAAAATAGAGTTTCGCAATATCACTATAATTTTTTGAAGATAATCTATAATATATATATATAGTTTATGACGCATCTCTCGTGCACGTTTTATAAAATTAAATGTGACTATGTCAAATCTACATGCGTAATGTTATGTTTTGTTGCTTTTCATGTTTTATGTTTTGTGATAAGCATTTTGTATTTATTTAAAAATGTTTTTTTTAAAAATGATCATGTTTATAATTTTGATGCCAATATGTTATATTATTATGTTTTGTGTGCTTGCTCCATTTTTTTATGTTTACATTTTGTTTGTTTTGTCCATTTATATATATATATATATATACTCGAAACATCGATTACATGTACTTCTGCAAAATACAGACTGGATGAGCTACTCAAGCAAGCTTCTCTAAATTACACACCTGTTTACAATAATAGTGCAAATTCATACAGTGCTTTCACCAAAGAAAGTTCCAGTACCACAAGATTAAATACTAGTAAAAATGACCAAAATCAAAATGAAATTGATATTAATAGAATGCATCTAAGGGATGGTGATTCAAATTCATTTCAAAATCCCTATTATGTTTATAATGCTGAAGGAAGAAATAGTATACAAGCTTTAAGACAAGTTCAAAATAACAATATTAGAAATAGTCCCAACTCTACAAATCTACAATCTTCTTTAAATCAACAACAACAACAACAAAATCACAGTGAGATACCGGTTATTATGAGAGTAGCTTCTAAAACGGGATCAACAACAATAACTTCTTCAAGCCGACGTCGAAGTTCGGCTAGTAGTGATAATAGCATGAAAATACAAGTTTTAAGGCCTTTAGTACCACCTCCCCCTCCTCCTCCTTCTGCACTACAAAGTACAACATCAACTACGCCTAATAATTCAGTGTCAATTTCTGGGTATGGATTAAAAAAAGGATATATATGCTTAAAAACTATTCATAATAATAAAGTATTGCAAGTTTATTCTTTATTTCTATTTTTTTAATAGTACATATATCTATTCCATTGCTTTCTTCTGTTGTTGTTGTTGTATGCGTTTATATGAGCGTATATTATGTACTAGCTTCCTAAACATATATGTCTCTGTTTGTATAATATTATATAAAACTGCTGTATTAAAGTCTTCATAATGCAAAAAATGCATGCATATATGTGTAATTTTTTATGTATATATGTCATGCTTTAATTGTCTGTAAAATCTATAAACCTATTGTATATATATAGTACAGGTAAATGTAAGGAACCTGTAATTTCTGAAATTTCTTTGTAACTAAAAGAATCCTCTCTGTAAATATATTATAAGCACATTATATATGATTTGTTTCATGCAAGACTAATACCAAAATGTTTCAATTTTTTCATATTTATTAGCACACCATCAAAGGCTGGAACACCAACAGTCAATGGCAATAATAATCTTACATCAAACGGTGTTCGAATGATGACTAGCTCTGTTGTGAGAGAAAGCTTACCTCCTCCTCCACCCCCACCGGAGAATGAAATAAATGATGGAAATTCAGAAGGACAAGGAGATAGAATGGATGAAGACTTACCTCCGCCTCCACCTCCTCCGGGGGATGTAGATGTTGCAACGCCAAAAGCTTTAGCGAATATGAAGTCTTCATCTTTTCAAGAAGAAGTTCTTCCACCTACTCCTCCTCCTCCTCCTCCTCCACCTGAGGAAGAACCTATTCAACCCACAAATAGTAATGGGGTAGTTGTTATCAAGAAAGAGAAAAAAGTTATTGAAGTCGTTCCGGATACTAGGTCAGAGTTGCTGATGGCCATACGTGGAGGTAATTCATTTTACTTTTTCCCTCTGGAAAATATAAGATATATAGGGACAGTATTTTGTGTTTTTAAATAAATCCTGAATAGCATACTTGTGTATATATTATGTAATATGTATTATGATTTTTTTCAAAATTCCCATGTGTTAGGTATAAATCTTAAGAAAGTGGATGACAAAAAAGAAAAACCTGGAAAAGAAGACAAAGCAGATGAAAGTGTTGCTGAAATTCTACGTAGACGTCTCCGAGTTGAAATGTCAAGTAGTGAAAGTGACAGTGAAGAGTCTGATTCAGATTGGGAGCAGTGAAGAGTCGGTGATTCAGATTGGGAAACAAACGGCTCGAATGTTTTTTAGTGTTTTGTTTTTGTTCAAAAAATAAAGCAAAAATAGGAGAGTGAAAAGTGTTACATCAAATTCAATGAAATTGTATGACCAGTATGAATAATTAGTTTAGCCCTTTATAATATAAATATTATACGAATGTCTTTACATACAGTATAGTATTATATTATACGATACATAAAGATAATGACAACGAATAACGAATATTCAATTCACTCAAATATTTAACCATTAAAAATACTATTACAACATACTGTACCTATAATATAACATAATATATTATTATGAATCAACATGTATAGGGATAATATTAGATAATAATAATATGGTTATGTTTGAAATATTTTACATGTTATGAAACATTATGTATAGGGTTAATTTTTAAATACATAATGTATACGTGCGTTAATATTATTGTTAATCCGTTTAATTTGAAGTAGAAATAGACGTATAATGTATATATCTATATTATATATTATTATACATATATATACGTTTTCAAAAGAAAAAAAAAGACGAAAGAAATTAGATTCGTATGCATAGTGTTATATTAATATTGGTTAAATTATTCGCTCCATCATCGTTTTTAGACATTATACATCATTTTTTTAGAAATGAGTAACGTTATATTCAGTGTAATATAATATGTGGTCATAAAATACCTGTTATTAATTTTACCTAGATACAATCCAAACCTTCAGCCAAAAAACACTATATAATTAGCTTTCGCTAATTATTTATTGAAGTGTAATATATTATTCAATATTAAATGTTAAATATATATAATACATGCATGATATGCACATGATATGTACGTGTAAGTATGATTTAAATTTCCGATTGGATTTAAGTAATTCTTATAGGTATCACATTATATGTAATGAGTAATATGAGTTATGTATACAGGAAACAGGAACTTTGTGTGTTTGTCTTTGTATAACTATAGACTTGTATGTGTATAAAAATACTTGTACCTATCATAATAAGTTATTACATACTAATTACATACTACACTACGTGACAATTCCACTATATTTAATAGTTGTATATACTTGCATGTGCATGTGTATAATCAGATTTACTCGTCTTTTCTAATTGTTGAATACTTTCATGTAGAATATATTATATATTATATACTTGGACAACAATTTACGTACATTCAGGTTGAATGGCAAATAAATTATGACAATGATGTATGGTAACTATTTATTAAATAACTATAGTATCCTCTAAATAATCATAGTAATACGGTTACACATTTTAATAAATTTTATGTTACCGTAATATTATGATTCGAGATTACAGAAAACAATATTATATGCATTATGTAAAAAGGAGACATGATGTTTGTAAATATTATTGTTATGTATATATATATATATATATTTCCTTTTTGTTCTTAATGGTTCAAAAGTTATAATGATGAGCTAAATTTATGTATATATATGGATAGTGGGTGCAGCCGAAAGTTTCAGTTTCGAGAGTCATAATAGTGTACAATTTTATTGACAAATCATACATAACTACACTAAAAATTTATTTTTTACTTACGTTTTTATTAGACTAAAAAATTGATAGAGAGTGAAGTATTTTTTTGTTGACGAAATTATGTTTAGACAAAGGTTTCTTTCGTAAAACAAACGTGTTATATTTTAGTACATATACATAATGTATATGTACAGCTCAGGTTGAACAATACCATGCATAATATATGTTCAAGCGTTTATTTGTACGATGCTAGTTGTTTTTCGATTTTGATTCATGTTGTATAATAGTGTATACCAAAACTGTGATTTTAACAAATTACAAATCGTAGACAAAGTTCTCCATATAGGTTTTGTTTTAAGAATATATATTATACAAAAGGAACAAATCTTCAATTTATTATCTAAAAAAATGAAAGGTAAAAATAATCATTAGATGATACGACTTGTAGTAGTTAAAATGAATGAATATAATATATGTATTATGTTATGCAATACGCTTTCATTCTGTGTTTCAAACGTATTAATGAAAATAACATTCTGTACACGTATACATAATATTATATACTTACAAAAGCTACAAACTCATTTTGTATGTATAATATTTAATATTCATAAGAACTTGCGTTAGGTTAAAAAATATCTATGCATTCAAATGAGATGAAACGAAAAAAATAATATAAGGCAAAAAAAATTAGTGGTCAGAATTGAAAACTAATAAAATCAACAATAATTATTATTACTACTATTATTGAAAACGAACGCATAATATGTAGTGTACATACCATTTTTTGTGTACATAAAACATAAATTTAACTTTTTTCAAAACTTAAATAGTCATAATATATATTATGTATATTATACGTAAAAGTTGATATGGATTCCATTACATACATGTAGAAAACGCATCGAAATGATCAAACCAAATAACTCGTCCCACCTCTAATAAGTAGATTTTCAATTAAAGCTTCATCCGAATACAATATAATAACTATAATATTCTTATTATTACAACAATTTTTTTTCTTGAAGAATGCGCATTTTTAATCCATATGTTTCACAAATTTATAAACACACTCCTATTTCTGCTTGTCTAAGATGCAAAGATTTACAGTGTAAATAATACATATTGTCATTTACCTACCATTCATACCCATATATATACATGTAGAAAAAAATATATATTAGCATAATACATGTATATGTAATACACATTTTTCCTGTGTTTAAAAATTGAAAGTAAAAGAAATCATCTTATCATCCTGAAAGTTGAACTATATCATTCCTCTATAATATTATGATAAAAAATAAATTAGGTATAATTTGTACAAAATACTCTAACAATATATATATATATATCTAAATATTATACACACATATCTGCATGTAAATATTTTTATTTGTATTGTTTTATCAGAGAATGTAAATGTACATAATTCATGTATGAATATAATAATATATTATAATAATGCGCATTTTATAATATATTAAAGGTGCATTTAAATAAGGAAATTTCTCATTATTTTACTATAAACTATTATACATTTTTTTCATTGGCGTAATAATATTGATGTCGCAGATTCGAGATCATTGCCAGAATTCCTCAAAGCTTCAACAGCCTCAGTCCTTTCAAAACCTTGAGAAATAAGGATAAAACACGTTTTTGTACATGTACTTAAAACTTAACAGAAACTATACATTTCACCAATCTTATTCATTATCATAATCATATAATAATAATGTGTTACAGAATAAAAGTACACTAAAAAAAAATCTACAACTTACCCATATCAACAAGGATTTGAACATTTTCTGATGATGGTTCAACTGAACCTCTATTACCACCTCTTTCACCACCTCTAGTATTTCTTCGAAATAGGTAATTGACTAAACCTTCATCAGGAGCTTGAATATCATCACGAACTTGACGGAAATCTTGAGCTCGATTGTATAAATACTGCTGCTCCCACATTTCAGCCTGTTCAGCTCGCTGTAGTTCTAATGTAGCTCCCATTGGATTTTGTTTCGGTTCTTTTGAGTATAAAGCCCAGCCTAAAACTGTTTATTTTATTTATTTTTTAAAAAATTCAAAAACCACAAATTTATTAAAGTAATGAGACTTTAAAATATATTTTCACAAATCAATTCCCATTTAATTTAAAATATTATAAAAAGTCTATCTAGGCTAAGGTAATAACGTGGAACGTAAATATAGCCATCAATTTTTACACTTATACCTTTGTCACAGATACTGGCAACGAATTCAGGAACACAAAGCCACTTTTGAACTTTTAAAAAGTTTTGACGATAGAAAATACCACCAAGCTATATTAAAAAAAATAAAAGAAAACAAAGTAAATTAAACAGAATACAAGAGATACATACATAGAAGAAAGTATAAAAATACATGGATGACCAATGACCACAGCATTAAAAGCCATTGCATTAATACTATATAATTCATGTAATATTATTATTTCATAGTTTCTGAACTTGATACATATTATATGGAATAAAAAATACATAAAACTTACAATGCCACATATACAAGAAATGATTGTGGCTGGAGATGTGGATGCAATTTGAAGTCCAAGTAAATAAGTGACAGTTTTTCCTGTTACTGGGACTCCTAGAAAGTGTGTTACAGTGACTCGTGGTATGTCCAAGAAATAGTAGACATAAAATGGGAATATGAAGCCATATAAGCCTGGAGGTAAATATCCTCCATTATGATAATCAATATTGAATCGAGCTAATAAAATAATTGCTGAGATTTCAAGTATTGTAGCAATAATACAGGAACCAATAAGATGGGATGAAAATTTTCTACTTCCCATTCTTCTTTCAAATATCCTGCGTATATATACAATTGGATAAAATAAATATAAACATACAATACATTGACATTATTATTTACTAGTATTTACTAGTAATGAATAAGAAAGATTTGAAATGGAAAACATTTTCATTTAAACTTTGCTTTGTTAACTTTGTTTTTTTTTGTGTGCATTAAACCTGAAATAATAGATGACCAGTACAGAGCACAGAATGTCTTTTGTATGAACAAATCTATAAAATAAAATAAAAATAACAAAGAAACCTTTATTTTTTCCATCCAAAAAGTATTATGTAAAATTTCATTTGACATAAAAACAAGAAGAGAGTATAAGGTCATTCATTATACTTACGTTAATCTATTGAATAGTAATCGCCAAATTTGAAGAGTAGATAAAATCTGTGGTATACGACAGCCTAAAATAGACAAACAAAAGAGCATAATAAAGCAATAATTCATATTTTGTATTAAAAATCTATTGACAATAAAAAGATTGTTGCATAGACTTTTTTTGAAATCTTCTTCAATCCTTAATGTACATTTAGAATAATGTATGCTTACTTAAGTATTGTCTCAAATGTGCAAGCATAGGAACATGAATTGATGTAGATGTTAAAAACATTGCTCCTATTAGTCCTTTACATACGGGGGCTTTATCTATGAACATCAAGAGAAATGATATACACATAATATTATCAGCAGTGTAATTAACATTATAATCTGTACGTTTAGAAAAATGAAATAAAATACAGAAAATAGATTGATGAAAATAATATAATGTAAGGCATAAAACTTACAAAACCCCGTAGTAGTTTGATGCGATATCATTGCAGCCATTTTACTAATTTTAACTTTTAACTACAGAAATATCACCTAAACCATGCATGTAGTTTTTTTTAACTAAAATTATGCTTCGAAAGTGACACTATAATATAATATGTTGAGGAATTAAGTTTTCTTTTATTTATAGTATGCTGATTGCTGATGTATCCGTAAATGAAATTACGTGTTTTTCCATTCACGTACACTTGATCTTCTCCTTGTCTTCCTGTTTAATCCTATAACTTTTGCTGAATACTTAATCATACACCTTCTATTCTAAGAATTAAAACTACAGCTTTTAATCACATTTAACTAATTGCTTTTAGTTGTTTGAGAATGTAAAAAAAAAGATCATTTTTTATATATTTTCGTTCAAAATTACCGCTGATTGCAGGTATCCTTGAAAATCCAATATTTTAAATTCAAAAACGTTACGAAAACGAAAATTAAAAAAATTAAAAAAAATTTCATGCAAGTTCAATCAAGATTTCAAATTTTGCTTAATTTTCGGTAAACTTCGTTATTAATTATTAATAATAATTAAATTATAGTAATAATACAAACTAGTTATGGTAATGTCATTTGTGTTAATCTTCAAAACGAAGAAATAGAAGCGGTAAGTAAATAGTGAGTTTTACACGTTTTATGTTTTATGATGCGTAGGTTTTGTGAAAATTTTAACGCCAAATTTATAATTTGCATAAGTGTGATTTTAATCATTCTAAGATATAAACTTGTTTTTAGGAATTGCAGATCATTTCTCAGCACGATTAATCAAATATCTGTTGAATTATAGAGCATGTAAGTGTTGAGAATTTCAAATTGACATACCATTAAATTGTGTAAAAGGTTTTACTTTTGTTATTATTACTCACGTGTACCGTGTACCTTTTGTTCCTTGATTGACATCAGACAATTTAGGCGAAGTACTTAACTATCAAAGTTGGGGCATGTGTAACAAGTTGATTATCACTAATAAACATGGCTGACGACGATTGGAAGAGTTTGAGTAATAAAACTGAAACTGCTGTAGCTTTAGAATATCTACAGCAAATATATAATTTCATACAAAAATTAGACATAAAAGATGTCCAAAAGATTGGTGAGCTTTTTATTTATCTATACTTATAGTTTATGATATTGTAACATTATTATTATTGAGCCCTTTTTTAATGAATTTTACTGAATTCTTTTGTGTTCTTTTGTTGTGATTTTGATTGTAGAGAAAACTTTGGACTACATTATATCAAGAAATATTGAGGATGGAGTTTTGGGTTATATTAGAGGAAATATTGGAAAGAAAGATCCAAAAATTGTAAAAACTAAACAAGAAGGTTTGAAAATCATACAATACTGTTTTAATCCAAAGGAAAAACAACCCATCATCAAATTACCAGAACTTCAAAATGCCATTTGGGCAAAATGTAATGCAGTTATGGTAAGTATAATAATAATCTAAATGGTGAATATATATATAATATTCAATATAAGACAATGTTCGTATATATGTGTAGTCCCATGTGTGTGAGCGGACGTTAAACTTTTGATCTATTAAACATCATTTCTATATACTCTATACAAATAGTTAAAATAATTGCTATATATAAAGATGCAATATTATTATATTGTCAGGATCTCATGAACTTGCTACTATCAAATCAACATGAACCAGCGAAAATAAAAATATCAGCAGTTGAAATTATGATTCTAATTTTCAAAGTTTTTGAAAATCGTATTTCATCTACAAGTTTTGACTTACCAACATTATATCAAAAACTATTATTTGCTTCTGATAAATCTGGTACTCCAAGTGTCAAAGGAAAAATATTTCAATGTATGGGTCATGTTGCTTCCTTTGGTTTAAATACATTTATGAAGAAGGAAGTAAATCGTATCGAGTTAATTAAGCACTATGTAAATACTGTTAAATTGCAGGTATGACTTTATAATTCCAATTGACCATTTTTTTTGCATACTTTGTTATTTAGTACATATGTGTACTGTTTGCCTATTTTGTGTTTACTATAATAATTTATCATTTTGTTTTTCATTGACAGGTTGAGTCTGGTCATCATAAATTAGAAGTTGCAGTTCTTCTTGGTACAATAAAAGGGCTAGATAAATATTTACAATCATTTTTAAAGTATGAACCAAAGACACCAACTGAACAACAACAAATAGATGATCCAAATTCAGAATTCCGTCTTTATTTAAACACATTTTTTGAGAAATTGGAACAAATTATTGATCCAAAAATATCGATTCAATGTGAAGATGATCAGGCTAAACTGAAACGTCGAGAATTTCAAAGAGGTTTTTATACTTTTTTCTTGTCCTTTTTACCAGTTATTGTTTAATGTTCCTTTTTTTAAAAAAAAACAGAAACACACAATCAAATATATAATGTTATGATAATCACCTATCAGTTTATGCATCCTTTAGCTTTATTTTTGTATAAATAACCTACAAAATAATCTGATCATTTGTATACTTTTGTATTTTTTTACCATACATTATAGCTGGGTTAGAGTTTTTAGCAAATCATGGCGAATTTTTCCGTGTACAATTTCTTAAAAAGTATTCTGAATTATACAACGATATAATTCCTTGGGCAAAATCAGGTAAGTAATAATGTTTTTATGAGTTCATTGTTATTATTATGATTTGTTTTGTTCACTAGTGAAAAATTTGGTATGAATACACACGTGTATTTATGTACTTCTTAATTCACTTGCTGTCAGAGAGAGACTGAGCGTCTGCTATACATGTCTGTACATACGTATATTATACTTTATACGATATTGTAATAATAATTATGAGTCTTACATGAATGTATTTGTTTCTTTTAATAGGAAATTTAGAAGATTCAAGAACTGGAATGAATGCTATGCAAAGATTTTTAGAAGTTATCTTTCATTCTCCTTCCAATCAACCAATTACAACAACAACTTCTACTTCTTCTTCTCAAAGTCAAAATACGGATGGTACAAATACACTTGTGCAGGTGAGTTTTATTTTAATTAAATTGAATAATGATCCTATTCTATTTTGTATTTCATTTTACAAAAATACTAAAAGAAATACAATGCTCAAAAAAGTTTCAAAACATTATAATATTTATGCACTTTTTATAATTAAATTTATTAATAAACTTTTGTGGTCCTTAATTTTGTCTGTTTATGTGTATAGTATTTCATAAATACATTTTCAAAGATTTTGGATAATAAAGAATGTCATCGAAATGAATTAACCATTGGAATTATTGGAGTAAGCCTACTGTCAAATTTATGTACTCATAACATGGTTGAAGGATTATTTGTTAAAATTATCAAGCAAATTGAATCTATTATTATCGAGTGAGTACAATCACAATACTAAAATAACTTGACATTAAACTTGATAGTTTATATAATATATAAGGCCTTTCAAAAATTGCGTTTTCAATTTTGAATCACAAGTGATTCCCTTGAAAGTACTAAAGTGCCATCTATG
>JAQGBH010006815.1:0-11887 GCA_034698265.1 Sminthurinus aureus
AATCTCAAAGATTTAGTGGAATTCAATAGAATTTATTCAAAATTCAAGCTTTCGGTGATCCCTGTCACCTTCTTCAGAACTTAATAATAGTTAACTAACTCTCTTAGTTAAATCCAATCATTTAAAATAATTACAGGTTTTCATTAAATTATAATCCTCCTAAATTCTAACATTAAGTTAAATATTTGGTACACATCTGGTTCAGTTTCTATGACAACAAAATAACATTATAATTTTAAATTGCTAAGGTTTGTCCAGTAATCATAATAATAACGGAATCCACATTTAATAAATTTGTGCCCCTTTTCTCCAATTGACTGTATCATCTCTGTTTCCGGATGTAAGGCGATTCTTTCATTTGACAGCATCGTCGCGTCGGTGCCGTTTCGGTCACTTTTCAAGGATTTCTACTTTGAAGCAGTCACAAAATAAACAAAGGTCAAAGTTCCATGCTGATGTATTTGACTTTTGTGCATAAGAAAATCCAAAGTTTGGCAATGAAAATCAAAGTCAAAGTCAAAAACAGTATTTTAGTTGCAGGTGGAAATCAATGTTTGATGTAAATTTCTGGATTTGTGAATTTGTGGACTATTTGGATTTTCTCCTCCGAATCTTCATCTCGGTTTTTGCCAGGGATTCAATGGATTTCAAATACCAAATTTTGATGGTCGTAGCAACGGGTGAAGTTTCAAGAAATTACTAAAACATAAAACATGAATTTGACAACAAAGGAAAACGTTCAAATCGTAGCTAAAGAATTCTGTGATTTATTCACATCACTTGTCCACAATTTACATGATCAACACCAAGAGCTAAGAAGGACTTCTTGAACAAGGTAACAGCGAAATGATAGTAAAAACATTCAAACGGCGTCCAATCAAACCACAAACGACAAAGAGCTCCAAGGTAGCGAAAGGCGTAATGTTATTCTTCGCTATGGGAAGGGGAAAGTTTGATATTTAATTGTGACGACATTTAATTTTTTTAAATAATAAAACTCACGACAAAAAATGCCGTCAACATTGATGATTCATGGAGCAATTTTTATTTTTCGAAGTTTGAACTTTTTATTTTCTCTTCAAGGGCGTTTTCATACTGCAGTTCGGCCCACTGTGCGCCGCTTGTAAAAATTGGTCTTCAGTGCAGAAGATGACAATACCAGAACTCTTTCTTGCAGTTGATTTAGAACAGCAGAAAAACTTCTCTCCTCAACTCAAGTTATCACAAATCTCAAGTCAGCTCATCCTTTTACCTCTGATTCTGCTCTTTATTCTGCTGTCCAATTCCCATTCATTCCCTTTTACGACGTTGTACCTCACAAAGAGAATACTCTAAAAAGAGAAAAAGGATGAAAACATGTTTTAGTTCTCAATTTCATGTTTTTCTACGTGTTCTGCAACTCTGAAAAGGGAAAAGAGGACAATGACTGCGGCTGTTTCTATTCGTTATTCCTTCAATAAATTCAACAAAATGGACGAAAACTCTTTTTCCCATGCAGATTTACAAGAAAACAGTACAACATTGTGTGTATTTGAGAATGAGCAGAATTTCCTTGAGACTTGAGACCAAATCAAAGTTAGAATTGAAATTTGTTGATTTCATATCCAAATTTTTGCCTCGAAAACGTTCCCTTGGTTTGATTTTGCTTGACGCTTCACTTGGCTCGCTTTAGGTGGTCGAGTTCAGTTGAGTAGTGAAATTACTGGTATTTAACACAACTTCAGATTAATGCTGAAAACGGAAAAGAGGGAAGTGAAAACGAGGGAAATGAAGAGAGTGTGTGTAATCCAGATACAAAACATGTTTTTCTTGTGCAGGACGGAGAAATTTACTTATCCACTTTCATTCCTCATTAAACTGCATTCACGTTTCCACATTTATTATTCATTGTGGTTTCCATGAGAAATGAGGATGCGGATGAAAATGAAGATGAACCATTTTGCTTGAACAAACACAGAGCAAAAATCTCTAATGCAATTAGTAATTCTTATCCGCACTATTTTTTGGGCATTTCCATTTCCTTTCAAATTTCCTGTCATGCACAAAAATTGTCGTGGATCTGAATTTGAATCTAGATTGAAATCAAATGTTCTCCCATGTTTATGCAGATTTCATCAATAATTCCTCTATGATTGGAATTTCAACCACAATATAACAAACAAATGCTAAACATTTTAATGGATTGATGATAAACTTTTCATGACAAATTCCGAGTATCATTTTTATGGAATCGGATTTAAATCTGGAATTTGGGATTTATTTGTCATCAATCATTAATCTCGCATATCGTGCCTCGTGAATCCAAATGCCAAATGGAACATGGACAAGTAAAATATTTTTAAATGTCATGTTTTTGCAGCTGCATAAAATGTCAAAGGTGTGTATTTAAATGTGCAAATATTGTGGGAAAATAGCAACGGTAGTCTGAAATTGGACATTGCTAAACTTGGACCATTTTATTGCACGGATTGTAAATTGCAAATTGCAAGAAAATATCGAGAACAGAGAACCCGGAGTTGCAAACTTTATGCATTTTTTATCTGAAAAATTATAGTATTTTAGCATCAAAAAATGTTTTGAAATGGAACAGACCAATTACATAAAAAATAAATGATAAATCATGCAAATGGCAAGTGGAAACTGCTTTTTTATTTTTTATTTGTTTGTTGTTTCAAAAATATTTAACTGCCGAATACCAAATCCCAAATCCAGAATCCACAGAAGCCAAACAAGAAGGTTGAGAAATTCCTCGTGTTTATTGTTATTTACTTTGAACTTTTAGCTTGGATTTCGGAGTCTATTTTAAAATTTTACCATCTCTAAAATCTATCAAAAGAAGTACAAAAGAAGAACATGCAATTTATTCTTCAATTAAAACTCGTAGACGTAAACTCCGCTAAATCACTTTGTACGATTTCAACGCCGTTTCTCTTTGTTTAAAGTTAAACGCGGCTTGCTGTCTCGAGATCAATATGTTCTAATATTGCGAATTAGTAAAATGATTTGTGAATTTTTGAATAAAAGGATTTCAGTGTTTCCGAAATCTAGAAACTGCAACTTGCAGTCTGCAATAAAAGCCCGTCATAAGATGAGGAAACTTTTACACGAAACTGTAAACTGCGAGCCGTGAAATCGATTCATGTAGTTCGTAATTTTCTTGAAGAGCAAACACTGTTGACAAATTTCAACAAACGGAGGTCAACCGTCAAAAACAGACGAAGAGAATTAATTCTGAATTTCGAAAAAAATTGGATATTTGGCTATGCCGAATTCGCGGATCAGATTGGAGATGTCTCTTATTCGTGTACATCTAGATAGCGCGTCGTCTTTTTTACTCTTTACAGCAAATACGGTGCTAAATTTGCTCTTGTTCTTCACCTTTTTTATCATGTCAAAGACGAGGACAAAAGACAATAATCGACAGTTGACACGCCGACGGAGAACGACAAAGAGACAAAAGTGTGGTCAATAGTTACGAAATAAATCAATTAAAATCGATTTGAGTATGAGAATTTATGAGCAAAGACAAATCCAAGAGCAACGGACATTTTATTTACTCATTGTCTTTGTCCAAGTTGGACGCCGCTGTAATCATTTCCCCTGCCTTTGGTAATCTCTCAAACGGAGATGGTTGTTGAATCTAATTTCCGAGTTTGCACAACACCAAAGAGGAAAAGAACAACTTGAACGCCGTTTTAAATATCTGTCTCACTTTTTCCGCTTCAAGGTTACAGATTCGGAACTCTTTATTTTCTGCAGCTCTTTGTCATGTTCAACTCATAAAATAAAAACTGTCCTCTCTTTCCTGTTTTTAGTCAAACTCGTTTAACTCCAAAGCTGCACATTACAAAAAGTTTCATCCGAATCAAATTTATTTTGTCAAATGTCGAGGGTTGAGTGTCGAGTGTCGAGTGAAGTGAGAAGTTGCCGCCGGTTGCCGTCGCCAGAGTCATATTTTTTTCGGTTATTAAGTTTGATTTTAATTATCGCCGCTGCACTTGCTTTCAACTCTCAGACTTTTCCAGTTAGCAATTCTCGCAGATCAAAGTTACATCTCAAAGTTCAAAGAAATGGTTCATGACTCGTAAAATGTGCAGAATTACAAATCTAAATCCAAATGCAAACACCAGAAACAGAATTGAGAAAGTAACTCACAACTCAAAACTCGAGAATTGACCTTAGAGTAACGTTTTTTGTTTGTTTGTTTGTCCGAATGATTTACACAGCGCATATTTTGTCCATGTTCTCGCATCATCACAAATTTAATCAAGGTAATTTATTCATTGAGTCATTTTTCCCCTTTTTCTTTGTGTTTTTTATCTATTTGAATTTTCCGCATGCGTTTTCCTCTTTTAAATTCCCACACGCAGTGGATTTCTATCTACACGATGAACTTTGTCCCTTTCTCGCATGATTCTTCTCCTTCTAAATCTGCTTGTGGATTTATATTTGAACCGGAATTTGGCTGAACATATCGTCATTCGTCGATGTGGAAATTCAGCATTCTTCATTCTTCATTTGTGAGTGAGCTGAGAGTCAGAATTTTCCATTGTAGTTTCACGCTCGTCTGCTGTACAGTTTTGGGAAGAGAATGAGTGTGAATTGTACAGTTTTTAATATAAGTTCAATGGAATTTAGATTACATCGGTTTGAAATGTGGAACTTGACTCAAAATCGTATCCAAATAAATGAGTGTCGTATTGTATTATACTTTGAATGAATTATGATAAACAGAAATCCAAGGAACAAGATTCTGCAGGACAGTGCATAAAAAATATGTACAGATGGATTTTGCCGGCATGTGCAAAATTAAAGAGCATCTTCATTTCCATGAATTTCGTTTTGAGCCTTTCCCATTGTCCAATAAATCAAATGGTAGCTTAGAAAGTTTAGCAAAAAAAATAAACAAAAGTACACACGAATAAAACGATCAAGATTCTGTAGAAAAGTCCATAAAAATATGTGCAGATGCTTTCAGCTGTCGTTTGTTCATGTAATATTTTAGAGTCAAAGAAGCGGAGTGTGAATATTTTATGCGTTTATCCAGTTTACGGTGCGAGTTGCAGTTTGTCCTTTGTCCTCGTATTTTGCATTGGCTTAGCTAATAATTTTTGGACATGTCGATAATTTGATACAGCTTGTGTGTTTTGGTGACACGTGAGGAAGCGATGGAAACTCAGCGATTGAATAAGCCGAGTTGAGTTGAGTTAGCTGAGGAGTGAGAGCAAAAGCAAGCAAAACTGGATTAACGATTCAGTCCTCTCCGATTTTTACAGACATTTGCACACGTTTATTATTTTGTCAAAGGAGAAAGGAAAACAAATTGCAATTTGTCGATCGGACTTGAATCATAAAATTTACAAAACGATACGCGATCCGCGGTAAATTTCTATTCTGTTGTGTACAAATTACATGTTTTTCCTTTGTTTTTGTACAAAAATCGCTTTGCATTTTCAAAACCAGTTTTCCCCCATGTTTTGCTACAAATGGCTGAAAGTCAATTTCATCAATTTCCTTCATTTCCATGCAAAAAGGACTTGAAATAATTCTGTACTCTGAAACGTGTAGAGTGTAGAGTTTAGAGTTCTCTGGATTCCAAATTGTAGATTGTAAATTAAACGTTTTTACTTTGAGACGGGTGACAGAAAATAAATGCAATGAAGAAATAGAAAATTTGTTTGGCAGATTTCAACGCCGCTTTTATAAATTCAGAGCTAATGCTCAATTTCTTAAATAGCAGAATGAATGCTCATTAGCTATGATAATTCTAAAGGAGCTGCGACCACGTCCTTTTAATGCCAAATACAAAATTAAATCGTGATCTCGTTAAATGATTCGGCTCATTAAAAATTAGACATTAAAAAAATTAATTTCGTCCTTGAGCAAAGTTCATGTGTCAGCGACTCTTGGAGTTTCTATTCTGTTGAATCTTGACAATGAATCGAACTTGCAATGACCATTTTTCGCTTGACTGGACTTTGTTTATCACTTTTGGACTGCACGGCAGCCCGAAAAGCGTAGAGTTGCATGTCCATAGTCCAGAGTATGTAGATTGGAGATGGTTTTAATTGAATTCAATACCGTTTCATTAGACCCTCGATTATTTTACATGCTCAATGGTAAACGGAGACTCGGGATCGGAAATTTTGCACGCTCATTTGAACTTTGAACTGTGGGCTCACAGAATATAAAGCGGATCAGAGTGACATGTGAAATAGAGAAACCAATGGACGGCAGACCGCAGATCGAAGGGCACTTGAAATAAATTACACACATTTTCATTTGTTCGCTACATCTGCCACTCACCATTTGTGCAAAAAAACAAACAAAATATACTTTTTTCAGCTGTACCGAAGATTTGCCTGCAAATACAAATACAAATACAAATCCAAGTAAATGTCTAAAAGTCTAAAATGTCTAACTTGAGATTCTGTCGTCATGTCAACATATTTAAAAGTTACAGTTGATCACATGAATAATTAAAGAAATTACGAACATTCAGCTCATTTATTCGTTCGTTCGCCCATCTCAAAATTTAATTTAATAAAGGGAGTTGAGACGAATGAGCCGCAGCTTAAATACTGAGACTTTTTCCATCTGAGCGAATGCACAAAAATCATAAAAACATAAAATAATTGTTACATTCAAAAGATGAGTAAAAATGTCAAGGTTTAGCATTTTCGTTTTAAAACAACTTCAACTGTAAAACAAAATCTATAAGTTTGAAGCGTGGCAAAATAAGAAGGAAATAGTTAGGCGGCGTTGATGTTATACAAAAGTCATTTCTCTTGCCCTTCTTCTTTCTGCCAGAGTTCAAAACAGTCTGTGGACAATTCAACTCCTGTTTTGAGGACGCACAAACTCAAACGTTCAAGAGTTGACATGACAAAGAGTGATGCGGCTCAAGAACTTTGAAATCAACTGAAAATGTCATGGTGCGACAAAACGGTTGAGTTTACATTTCAATTTCAAATCCGATTTCCAATTTGGATTTGGATTTCAGTGCTGTCCAAATTAAGTTTTATTGTAGATTCCAGCGATTGTATCCACATGCAATTGGCTCCAATTGATTCTTCTTTTGTCTCAATTCAATTCAATTCAGCTCAGCTCAATTCAGAATTGTGATGGTAAAGATGTTGATTATTTCTGTTTGTGTATTTGAATGAACTGGACATTGCGTAGTCTGGAATCTGGAATCTGATCACTGATCACATTTTGTAATTTATAATTATTTTCCATTTTGCCTTTGGTGCAGCGTCGACGATTGAATTTCACTTACGTTCAAGTTTTATCAGCTCATAAATACCAAATAAAATAGAGAACAATCTTCTGGCCGTTTTCCGCCTTCCGTTAATCAAAATCCAGAAATCCAGAAATTCAGAAATTGTTTTGTTCTGTCAGCTATTTTCATCTCGCCTTCGTCTTCGTCGGCAATCTTCCCGCCAATCAACGGTGCTGTTGGCATGGTGACGCCACAAGAATTAATCTGAGAAGCTCAATCTTTAAACTGAATGACAGCCAGAATTTTTCCCTGCAACTTGAATCGCAAAAAAACGTCGCGTTTCTTTCTCAAAAATTGAAAGATTTGGACGCCGCTTGTAAAAATTTGTCTGTAATGTTGAAGATCACATTGGTAGTATCTTTAAGTTCCATATCAAATTCTTGAAGCGATGAAACTTGCAACAAAAAAAAACATGTGGCGTATCTAAATTTTAAATGGTGTGTAAGTATTTTGTTCCTGGTGCAATTTGAAACATGCAGAAATCCTCTGTTCCTCGTTTTATCATAGATCACAGTGCTTCTGCGTGCTTTTCTTTCTAATCTGCAGATTTTCTGCAACGGTCCAAGCTCATTTAAATGCCCATCCAGACACAAAGAAAGTTGTTATATTTTCCTTTCAGCTTTATCAATTTACCTTTTCCTTCCTCATCCGAGCTCGTTTATTTCATCTCTTCTCTTGTTTATTGTTCCTTTTCATCTCGAGACTCGAGACTTGCTAATGAAAACCATTTCCACTCACATTCAAATTCCCATTCTCACTTTCACTTTCAACTAAATTTGAATTTGAGTTTTAGAGGTTTCTCATCTCGGGTCGTCTTGTTTCAATGTCATGGTCTGCAGTGCATTTCTCTTGCTCAACTCAACTCAAGTTGATTCAAGTCAGCTCATCCTTTTACATTTCCTCTCTGCTTTATTCTGCTGCCCCATTCACATTCATGAGCTTTTATCACCCTGCATAAAGAGAATACAAAAATTCACCACGTCTTTCTGTGCTGAGTTTTAGAACAAAACGCAGATTAAGATCAAGACTGGAAATGGAAAATGGAGCAAAAATGTGAGAAATGCCCTAGCGTGTGTTTGATTTAGATACAAAACATGTTTTTCTTGTGCAGGCCGGTGAAATTTGTAATCCATCTTCATTCTCCATTAAACTGCACTCACTTTTTGCAGTTTCCACATTTGCACATTTATTATCCATTGCGGTTTGACTACGAAATGACAATGCAGGCAAACATTAACATGAAAATGAAGAACCCTTTTACTTGAACGAGCTGAGATGAGCTCAATGCGATTAGTAATTCTTATCCGCTCTAATTTTCTGGTAGTTGCATTTTCTTGCAAATTTCATGTAATGCACAAAAGAGAGCTGCAAAGTCTATGCATTTATTATCTGAAAAATTACAGTTTTTTAGCATTAAAAATGTTTTTGACCAAGAAGATTACATGAAAAAATGTGTGATAAATCATGCAAATTGCAAGCGAAAACTGCTTGTTTATTTTGCATTTGTTTGTTGCTTCAAAAACATTTAATTTCCGAATCTCCAATCAACAAGAAAGCCGAATGGAAAAGCTGAGAAATTCCTCGTGTTTATTGTTGTTTGAGTTTTGAGCATTGAATTTTGAGTCTATTTATACCATAATTTTTACCATCTCTAAAATCTGCAGAAACCAGAAAAGTACAGCAAAACCAGAAAAGAGAAAACAGAGATAACAAAAACATGTGAGATCATGGAAAATTTAAGTTCCTTTTAGAAATTAGAGCACAGGAAAAGATCTTCAAAATCGTAAATTCTCAACTATTTTCTGCAGATAAACGTGGAAATTGGAGTTAATTCTCAACCAATAAAAAGTAAATCGTGTTGATGCTAAAAAAATAAAAATAAAAATGTGCTTACAGAATGGAAAATGGAGATGGAAAAATAATCAAATAGGTCATCTTGCTTAAAATTAGAACGTCCGAGGTCACATGTATCGATATTTGAGATAAAAATGTCGAGGTCAAAAATCCATTTCAATCCGTCAAACGCCAAACATGAAATATCAAATTGCGCTCAATTCTAAAAAAATACCAGATTTCGGTTGATTTATAATTAACTGGAATTTTTGACCTTTGGTTTGGCTAAAATATTTAATTTTAAAGTGCTCCTGATGCAAATTGACTAATAACATTGAAAATTCGTAGGAAATATCGGAATTGTTCACAGCACCAGAAGACAAAAATTATCAAAATTGCGGTAGTTTGACGCCGCTCAAAATTATTCTGGTTCAAAATACAGACCTAGACTGTAGATTGCGAAATACTGTTGATCAAAACAAACAGTAAGCAAATGAAAAATCCAGTAAATTCAACGAATCTAAACTCCATTTGTCTAAAATCATGCCCAAAAAAATTAAATTCGTCCTGACGCTGGATAACGTTTTCACATTTTCCTCTGATGAATTTACACTCAACACTCAAAGCTAAACGCTCAAAATGCTGAATTCTCAAGGCTTTTCACAGGAATTTTAGAGTAGAGTATTTAATTGTCAAATCCCAAATTCACAAAAACCCGAATGGAAAATGGTGTTTATATTTTCCTGCTTTGAGTTGTTAACTTTTGTTTTCGAGTCTATTTTTAATTTTACCCGTCACTAAAATCTGTAGAAAGACAGCCAAAAAATGTTGTTCTTGTTCAACGCAACGGTGGTTAGTTCGTTGCACATGTGTCGATTGTTCAAGTGTTCAAATGCAAAACTTGAGCACCACGTCCTTTCTCTTTCTCTCTCTTTTTTCTTCTTGGGAAGAGGCAAAGAGTTTTCTTGCCTGCGCTTTCCTCGAATGAAGCGAGTGGACTGGAGCGGAGTTTGGTTTGGAGTTCCGGTTGAGAGCTTGAGAGTTTGCGGAAGCTGAGCGGATGAACATAAAATTCCCTCGCTCAGTCTCAATTCTCAAGTCAGTCAGTTCATTTGGTTTGTTCGCTCAGTCTACGCGGATCTCGTTCCCTCCAAATTGCAGCTCACAATTTTCTACGTGCACGAGACTGTCAAACTGTTAAAGTGAAAGTAAAAGCATGTTACAAATATTTGCTGTTTCAAATCCTCAGAAACCGTTAAAACTAGCGCCTGCAAAATTTACAAATTGAGAACATCAAACGGGAAAAGTTCTTGGTTTTCCATTACTTTTAAATAAGAAGCGTTAATTTTTCCAAGGTCTGATATTTTGATCTAATTGTGCTCGTGATTTCTTTTGATTTTTCTTGCAGGGTTACCATAGAAACGAGACATTTTAAGAGTTTTAGTGCTGTGTTTTGTGCCGTGTTGTGAAAAACTTGCTGATGAACAAAATCCAACTAATTTAATTCATGTGTAGTGTACAAAGTGCAGTTGATTCAAATGACCATGATTTAAATTGCCTCTAGGATTCCGGAAAACGTTTTCATCCTCTTCAATTTAAAGGTAATTTTTGCGTTTTATCTGACCACAATTTTGGCAAAGGGAAGAAATGTTCCTCGCGAGACAACTTTTTTGTATATTTTTATGTAAAATCATTTTGTAGGATTTCAACGCCGTTTCTTATTCTGTAAAGTCAACCGACCGCAGCGTTTTCAAGATGTATCAATGCTAATGGTGTGATTTTGTAAAATTAGTTGGCTATTGCTAAACAAAATGGAAATGAGATTTAAATGAAACATGAACAGACTGATTTAATCCATAACATATCTTAACATTGTTGCAAAATATTATTGCATAAAACATTTTGAATTCTCGTTGGTTTTTTCCCCGTTTTTTGGCTCGTGATTCGCAATCGATGCATTGAGTTTAGTTGGATTGACTTAAACCTTAAACCTGGATTTGAATTTGGAATGGAAAATATTACATAAACTTGGACTTTCCGCGTTTTTCTTTATTTATTTCCTTTCAGCTTTTCTTTTCATCCAGCTTTTTTCTACCCTTTTGAATTTTAAACAGACAAAAAGCTTTTTATCCATTTCATTTCACGCGTTGCGTTTTTCTGATGTACAAGATAAAGTGGGAATTCCACAGAACAGAAACGTGACAAGAAGAGGCTTCTTTTGACGGTCTTATTCTCACTTCTTTGTTGTCCCTTTCACTTTCATTCACACTGACAGCATCAACATCAAAACAAAGACAATTCCAAATGTCAACGCCACTTTCACTTTCACTTTTGAACAGCGTCCTTGTTAGGCAAACATTTGATTTGTGATTTGCGATTTTTACATTTACTTCAGGCCAGCATTTTCACATGTACTACAGACTAAAATGAACTACACAATTGTAAATTCCAACTCTGCACACTGACTTCGTTTCTATTTACGTTTTATTTTATGTTTCTATTATGTTTATAAAGTTACACCGAAAACCCAAATTCAAATTGAAAAAACTATTTCAAATCGCTGTAACATTTTCTGTTTGGGACCTAGAGAGTCAAGATTTGGCACGCATGTGTATTATAGTGCATACTTTGATATTCCGGCGCCGTAAGTTGAAATTCTTAAAACGGCGGGAAATTGGAATGGAATTTCCAAAACTCTTGTACTTTTTACGATTTGCAATTTTCAAATCGCTGTAACATTTTCTGTTTAGGACCTAGAGAGTCAAGATTTGG
>JAQGBH010006816.1:0-11887 GCA_034698265.1 Sminthurinus aureus
CTATCAACTAATTTTGATAACTATGTTTAGATGAATATGGAAGATAACGTCAGGAAAAATTCTTGAAAAGTGCGGATGTTTGCCCCACGCAATGTTAAGAAACTTGACTTTTTCAGACCCCCCTCCCACAACGAAGGGGCGACGTACAGTATCATATAATACCATATTCGGGTAGCCAAAAGTACGTAGTTTCATGCTACATTGCCGACGTCTGCACATAACTTGTCAGTTAATTGTAATTAAATAAAGTTTAAAATGCGGATTTTTGCCCCGCACTCCCCTAATATATAGATAAATAATTGAGCCTATTGAAGTTTGTTCTATAAATGTGATAAAAATTTTAAGCAATTCTTTGCCCATTTAAATTTGGTATTTGATTCCAAAAGAGTAATTCGTGCAGTGCACAGCACATAATATAGTTATATAAGTACAGATTTATTTGATACTTCAACACATATTATTATAAATAAATTGTAAATGTATATTTACATGAATATTGTTTGCGACCTTTTTTTGATGTGCTAAAATATTTTGCATGTACATGGGTAATGATTATATAATGATTAACATTCTCTATAGATGCATATCCAATAAAAATTCAGTGGAAATTTTGTTATGAATTGCCATGATATGATGAAATTTTCAGCATAACACGTTTATACGCTTGCTGTGCATTTCAATCTCAAAATGGTCAAGTATGGGTCATGTTGAGACCCATTCATCATATCATGAGTTCTTACGAAAGTTTCCCCGTATTTATAATTTTTGTGACAAGGTTTATTCTTAGAGTTTGTACAAAAATCATTTATATACACTATACACTATACACACATGATGCATAATACATGCGAAGAGTTTTGCTAATCAGTTACAACTTACAGAGGAACATTGTACATATAGTCTCACTAAAAAGGTTTTTAGGAATATGGAAGAAGCACTAAATATATAAAATATTAAGTCTAACCGTGTTTTTTTGTCACCATTTCCCATACGTACCTACTGATTTTTCCTTCAACCCCTGAGAAAACAGGAACAAAAGTAACATAATATATTACATTATAATGTATAATACTTGCAAACGTTGTAACTTGTAACTTGTAACGCATAGATGAGCATAAAATACTTATTATAACAAACGGTTTTTTATAAATTACATAATTGCATAGCCTTAAAGTTGTTACAATGTAAATATGCTAACTGTACACTATGATATATAGAAAGACACATATATACGTTACATAATAAACATTTTTTATTACATACTCAGCACAATTTGTTTTTTATGCACATAGTTATGTATGGTCTATAACAACTATTAGAGCAAAGCTCAATTTGTAAATAATAGTTTCATTATGTATGTTTGATTTATGGTTCCTACATACAGCTCATTTCAGTACTCACTTTCTCCCCTAAAATGTCGTGTATACATAAATTTCTAGTCTGGATTAAATTATGTTCGGGGAAAATTATTATTACGGTAACATATAATATGATGCTAAAAAATAATGATCGTTACAAAATATGAATGCATTTGCAATAATAAAATTGATACCTTGTACATATTATGGTATAAAAAAGACAACAACAAAACCAAACGGACTTTCTTTTTATACTTACTTTCTCCGCTATAATTTTCTTTAATGTTGAAGTATGTACATATTGCCCAGTGGCAAGGACACATTCTGAAAGTATTTTCATACATAAATGTATTTTTTATTCTTTTTTCATTTATAATTTGCACATGATTTGCCTTCTTTTAAAATATATAATATTCATGAATACACACACTTGCTTTACATGTATGTATGTATATATATTTTATGTTACTAGATATTATATAGGTATATAAAATAATTTTCATTCATAATGATTAATGATATGCATATAAAATGCATTTCATTATCGTAAGTATGTAATATAATATATATATTATATTACACTTTCTCTAGCATCTTGATCGTAGTAACGTATTAGTATACGTAAAAAAAATAAGATGAGACAGTAATATGTTTTACCTGATCAATATAACATTTAATACTTTGAAATGAACAAAACTGACAAAATTGTATAATAACAACTATACAACTTCAAAACATGTAAAACTATATTAGTTTGTAATCTAAATCTGTTAAAATTAAAATAAATAATGACGTTTTTTCGATGAAGGAGGTACACATGAAAACTGAAAATATATTATAGCATATATATATCTAATACGACAACCGCTACTGATCGAATAAAAAAAAGGGTTTACAGGGATGCATTCGCATAAAAACTTTGAAAAATTACATGAAGGAAGCAAAAGTTTGAAAACCATCTAGAGAGAAGAACAGAGCTGCTTATATAACTTTTTATAAAATTGAATAAAATTCAAAAATATTATACATTATGAATTATGAAGCACGGAATACGTAAAAGAAGGTACATATAACATAAATGGAAGTGGGCAATAGACTGTGCCATAGCGTACATGACATTGTATGAGTCATAACAATCTTTTGTATTATTTTTAAGTTTTTTTGTCCTTTTGTATTTGTTATCACAATTGACTCTTATAATATTGTAAAATCCATGTACTTGCACATAACGAATACTCCATTCAACATTGGTATAATATATCTTACAGCTTATAGCAGAGTCTTGAGTAAGCATGCATAATATACATATATATATATAATATGCGCGCATTTCATAATAATAATATTATATAATCTGTAAACATGAAGTCAGACCAGCTTCTCTATGATGTTACATAGTTTGATACAAGTTGTAATGTACAACTCATATCTTGTACACATAACTACATTCTACAAGACAACAAGTCAAAGGAAGATTATACTTGATAACTTATCAGGAGTAAAACTACATAAAAGACCTACCTATACATACATATTTAATGTAAGAGAGTAATTTTCCTAGATTTTCTGTCAAGTCTCTGCAATTTCTTAAATCGAAATGGTTTTAATGTATTTTGTATTTTATAACTTTTATAATTTCTACCAGTATTATCATGCATTATTATAGGGAATAAAAAACAAGGATTTTCCCCACTTGTCTATTTATTGTACTTGAATCCTTGCAGTCAGATAAATATCTATGAACTATATCATTTTTCATTTTTTAGAGTTATAGCATAGTAGTAGTACTAACAATGAATATTATTATTTGGTTGATACAATAATAATTAATTATTATTATTATAATTTATAATAACATGATGATAGCTAGGAATCTTTTGATCTTGAAAAGGACATAATATGTAATATGTAATAATATATTACAGCAATAGTAACATATAATTTATAATTTAATCAAGGACAGTTTTTAGTATATTGGTAATGCTGAAGGAAGACTGTATAAGTAATAGTGCTTAACAATAATAATTGTAATTTTAATAATTAAATTATTATTATTATTATCAATATTATACGAAATTATAATGACATCAAGAAAAATATCTGTTACTAACAACACTGGCTTTTTTTCTTATTTCCCTTACGATGACTACTTGTTCCTGCCAAATGTACAGTATCTTGATTGGTATCACCGGATCTTTGATGTTTCTTTTTCTCTTGTAAAACTAATTCTGTGATCGCTCTGAACATCTCTTCAACATTAATATTATCTTTTGCACTGGTTTCAAATAATTGTATCTGCATTTGATCTGCATACCGTTGAGCATCCGTTGTAAGGACAACTTTTCTTGACGGGTCATCTGATAGAATACAAGAAAAATAATATATTTGTCATGTATGTTTTATGTTTTATTATTTCTTTTAAACACTGTTTGTGGTATTATAAATATTAAAAATGAATCATCTTTTGTTATGACTCATAATTTTAAATTTTCAGGCTTACCATTTTTATTTCCTACGAGAACTTTATTAACAACATCGCAATTCTGTTCGATTTCATGTAGCCATCGTTTGACGTTAGCGAAGGATTCCCCGTTTGTTACATCATATACAATTATGACTCCATGAGTGCCACGATAATATCTAGTAAAACAAGCATAAAAATATTACATACTGACATAATATTATCTAAAAAATGAGTTGTACATATTTATGATTTGATGCTGGATTTGAAAATTCATGCATTTCTTGTTATTAATACAATACTTAATTGGTGATTGCTGTTACATACGATGCTACTGTTTAAATAATTTTCAACTTATTAGCCATTTAATTTTCAACTTGTTACTTACGTTGAAGTAATTGTCCGAAATCTTTCTTGTCCTAAAATAGAAACAAAAATTCAAATAAAAATGTAAATCAAAATATAGATTTGAGTTGCTTCATTTAAAGAATTTTTTGGCATGACTTGTTATTATTAATGAACACAATTTGTTTTAGGTGTGATTTATCTTGATCTCAACGTACCGGCTGTATCCCACTGGAAATGAGACGAAAAAAAAACCCAGAGATGTACACAAAATGTTTGGACATGATGATAGAAATAAATAGCATAAAAATTTTCTTGTTAACAATTTAATAGTTGGAAATTTAAAATAAAAAGCTTACAATTTGAAGTTTAACCGTTTGTCCCCCTATATCCAATGTACGTATTTTGAAATCTACTCCGATAGTAGTTATATAATTTGTAGAAAACACATTATCTGCAAATCTTAATAAAAGTGCACTTTTCCCTACTCCTGTAATATAATCCAATAGAAACAATCAAATATAACCATCAATATAATATATTATGCCGTCATCATTAAAAATGAAAACTTGTAATATACATGCATAATAATAAAGTCTAAAATGAAAACTATAGTATAATATTTAATGTTATATAGAAAATGCATAGTAGATTTGTATGTATATATGTTTTGAGACATACCACTATCCCCAATTATAAGTAGTTTAAATAAATGATCATATTCTTTTGCTTGTGATCCTACTGCACCTCGTCCAGCCATTATGATGATAAACAGAGAGGTTATTTCTTCTTTCCTGCTGAGAGTCAAATAAAAGATTCATTATTAATATCCAACAGATGAGAAAAGGTGACAGTACAATAATCACAAAACATGATAATTTTAACAAAACTTGCTTGATCTGTGTTTATGTTAACGTAATGAACTAACCTTTTTATATAGAGTACAGTTTAATGAACGTGACTGACCAGTAGAATAATAATAATACTGCTAAAGTACTGTCAATCGTTTGTATTTGAAAGGAAGATAATCCAAACTTCTGAATTCAAAGATTGTTTAGAAATCTATATATATACTTAGGTTCATAAGTAACTGGAATAGATTTGAATGATTTTGAAATTTACATTTGCATCATGATTTTACAGTTTACAGTATATTATAATACATTAAACACGAGAGAAAAAAGACGAGGAGGAGGAAGTTATATTATATATGTACATCGAAGATTGTTGCTGTTGTTGTATTTTACGTTGTTTTTCTCTATAATCCAATGATTGGATTCCAATCGCTGTTAACAAAAAGGGTATTCTGGTATTCTTAAATTTTGAACTAATATAATTTGTGCTTCTATGTTCTATCTTGTAACCTGTAACAGTACTATTTAATCGTGTTGATTGATATAGTTGATTCTTCGTTCTTCGTTTTGTAAAAATAATAAGCAGCTAAATAATTTATTAATCTGGATATACATAAAGTATACAATACACTATTCAGTTTTCAGTTCATCATAATATTACATATGTAAACCAAAAATACTGGCTAATTAGGTGCTGATGATGATGATGTTCATTCATTCATGTGCATAGGGCGTCTTCAAAACAAGGTATTGAAATTAATTTCAACATTCAACAAGATGATGATATTTTTTATACTCTATTCTATACATTTATTGTCACGTTGTCCACGGTAACAAGTTAAAATCACTTTAAACTTTTAATTGTCCCATATATTTTATTGTGTATCCCACATAATAAATTACTCTGTCTCCAGACCAGAAATTATATTATCCAGGGCAGATTTCATTAAAGAGTATATCTTCGTTTGTAAACCTGATTAACTTTGAAGCATAAGACAAGATAAAAAATACACTTTATAAAGTTTATACACAATGTAATTGGAAATTAAATTGATACTGTAATTATGTAATTATGTATTATTAATAATAGAAAATGTACAAAACAATGTATTTTTTTACAATTTACACAAGAAAAAGTCCTTCTTGGTACTCATGATCTCATACTTCTATAATTTATGATTTATGGTAATTTAATTGAGCACGTATATTATTATATTCTACACTCTACAAACTATGTTTTATAGAAAGTGCATAATATAATATAAAATATATTATACATATATAAGTGTAGTAGTTAAATTTTAAATATGCACAATGCACACGTAAATTCACACTTATATGGATTTAAACGTACTCAAAAAACAGATAGTATATATAACAAAATTAGTACTACTATGTATGTGTATAAGTGTATAACTACTAACGATTAGTCATTATGTTTTTATCAAAAAAATTACAATTAAATATATACACCCTTTTATATAAAATTAATATCGTATATAAGAGTTGTACGACATCCTTTTCCCAGCGCGACGCGAATTTGAATTTTGGGTAAAATCGAAATTTTTGGCTTTTTTTGGAATTATTTTTAATTAGATTTAAAAGGAAGATCACTAGTGGAATCATTTTAATTAAGAGTATTAGAAACCAGTGATTAACAAGGTCAGTATAACAAATATTACATTTATTGGGAACTTCCATGTTTAACTTTATATCTACAACTCCATTGTTTTTATCGTAAACACGCTTTCTACTAATTTTTCTATAAATTGTGAGCGGCTTTTGTCATTAGTATGTTTTTTATTGACAACTTTCATAATAATAATTGTTCCTTTTTTTTTTAATTTTTAGGAAATGGCGTCTGCAGCAGGTGGTGGTGGTGGTGGGGATCAAAAAGAACGGAAACGAAAGGAATCTATTGTTGATTTGACTCGGTATCTTGAGAAGCAAATTCGTGTAAAGTTTTCTGGAGGACGAGAAGCATCCGGTATTTTAAAGGGATTTGATCCTCTCCTTAATCTCGTGTTAGATGATACCGTAGAACATCTTCGTGGTAAGATTTTATAATATTATTATCATGTAATATATTATGTATAAGAATGATGTTATTCTATAAAAGAGAAAAGTAAAAATTGTCGTATACATAATATTTGGATAATATTATTTGAATGCATAGTATTATATTATATTATTATACATGAATTTAGCTCATATTTTTTTCATAAAACATTGCATATCATAAAATGATATCACTATTTTCCATTTCAGATCCTGATGACCCACTGAAACTTTCAGATGATACACGTACTTTAGGTTTAGTTGTTTGTCGTGGTACCTCCGTCGTCCTTATCTGTCCTGCTGAAGGGATGGAACAAATATCGAATCCTTTTATACAAGCGGAATGATTATGCTGGATCTTTCTATGGTTCTTCTTTCTTTTTTTTTACATCATCAAAGTCCTTTTTTTTTGTGGTATGAACATGTATGAGAATATTATATTTTTTAGATTATATTATTGTATTACATTGTACAACAAACTTTTTGTAATAATTTGTCATTATCATTACCTGTTTGATGAATTGATATGTATAAGCATATATACTTAGGGTATGAATGGTTATGAACAAAGCAAAAATTACTACTTATATTATATTTTCTTCTAAGTTGATAATATTCTCATTATAATAATATATTTTTGTGTTATGAGTCATTAATAATACAATGTTCTAATTTGTTCGATGTTCAGCATTTTGAATAAATAAGATATAACAACAAATATTGGAAAAATGAAAAATCCAAATTTTTTATAGGATTCTTTCATCAA
The DNA here is from genome assembly GCA_034698265.1 of Sminthurinus aureus. Classification (NCBI taxonomy): domain Eukaryota; kingdom Metazoa; phylum Arthropoda; class Collembola; order Symphypleona; family Katiannidae; genus Sminthurinus; species Sminthurinus aureus. The sequence goes on from JAQGBH010006816.1 coordinate 7,843, forward strand.
AATGTTGTTTGAATACCTTTGGAAATACCAAGTAATACATCATTCATAATATATTTTCCACTTTATTATGACTAAAACATTTTAACGTTCTTAACGAAATATCAAATATAAATATATCTATAGAAAAAAATAAATGCATGTTTTAGCTTGCACATTGGATGTTTATACTTTATCAAATATGAAATAGTTGAAATAATATCATACAAATCAATTACAAAATTCAAAATTCAGGTATGAAATTCAACCAATTTACATTTTACTAGCACTAATCAAATATTTTATACGATGTTCCTTTATAGTCACTAGTTAGTATATAGTGTAGTACTACGAGTTTTAGTACTCGAGACAGCAACATTTTTGTTTGTGTATGATACATAATTCATAAAATAGAAACACGTACTACATACTACTATAACTTTTTCCCTCTAAAGAATTCTAATAGTACATAATGCATAATACAAGTAGTGAAATGTTAGACCTATTATGTGTGGTGTCATCACACAATATTATACAATAATACTTATTTTTGTGAATGTATAATAATATATCTGATTAGCATTGGCACAAGTCTAGGACCACCTGCTCACAGTGACTTTTCTTGCTATACATCCACGGATACAGCCAAATAGCATTATGGATCATGTACATGTTCTTTCATATAATCCCTTTCTTCTCCCCCTCATGTAAATACAGTCTCATCTCTCCTGGTATTATATGTTGATCGTTATCTATATTATTTATGTATTTCTATTCAATTAAGTCATTATTTAATAATCTAATATATTATGCATATAGAATAACCCTATATGGTGCATACAATACTAAGTGTACATCAGTAGTATAAAATATATTCTTACATTGTGAACTATGATAGAGTGAAATATTTCTAGATCTGTTTGCGGTTCTTTTCCCCCACACACAAACTAAATTTTCATCAAGAAGACAAACAATTCATAAATATTACAATTACAAGTAAGCATATGTACATAGAGAGAGAGAGAGATAAACTATATTATTATATTAGTATATCTTTTGCATATATGTATATATATATATGTTCGAGATAGGAAACCAAAGTGATCTCTTTTTGTACTTTTGTGAATGAGACTTATGCTTTTAGTGTATTAAACATCACTTACATATTGTAATAATATTACATGCATGCATGTGTTTATAGATGAACAGGGAGTAGATAATAATAATATAGATGTGCCAGTGTAGTAAATACACTATACATATATATGTATATAAATAAATGTCTTCTATTTTGTACCGTGTATCTCTACATACTTACATGTATGTGCTTATAGATCTTTGTCAACCAGTTGGTACTGAGAATAAAATGAATTAGAATTAATTTATATGCATGTATCTATTATGTGTATAATCATATAACCATATAAAATATTTGAATAGAATTGAAATATGTTCTATGTTACTTATGTATAGGTAGATACCTTTTTAACACTTTGGCTTCTCTTTTTTTTTTTTTTTACTGCGACTGTACTTCATTCGTTTTTTTCTAGTCCTGGAAAATAGATATTAAACTTTTAAAAACAGGTATTTCTGAAAAAGTGCATAAACGTTATCCAAAGCTTTCAATATTTCAATACAATATACAAAAAACATAATAATATATAAAGTTTCCACAAAGGATAAAACAAATAATAAAATAAAGTAATCATTACATTATAAAAGTAAACAATATAGCAAAATTTTGAGAAAAATGAGTGAGACCAGTGAAAGTTTACAAACAGGGAGTTTTAGTTCAGGAAATAGAACGAATGAAAAACAAAAAAATGGAACGGATTCGAAATCAAAGATACCAAAACTAATGCCAAAGGGTTTTGCTGAATCAAACATCACAGCATCGGTAACTGCCAAAAATAAGAAAATTTCTTCGCCTATTATAATGCCTTCAAATATTGGCAATACAGTTATAATGCCAAACCTAACTATTACCACTGCTGAAAAAGGAGAAAGAAAACAAGAGCCAGAGACAGTATGTAAAAATATACTTCGTAAAAGTAAATTGCCGAAAATAAAAGAAGACGAATCAGTAGGACAACAAAAAGAATGCGACAATGGAAATAGAAGTAATAAACATGGTCATGACCAAATGGAAAAAATACAGACAAAAAATTCATCGTTATTACCAGTTGAAAATGAAAGTGAAAGTGGCATTGTAGAACAAATTGTGACACAGACTAATTCTACTAATAACATGAATATATTTGGTCACCACATGCCAGTTCCACCAGCTCCCGAAATAAAAAAAAATCTATTATATGATCCATCCGGAGATGAAAATAACAAAGAAAAACAACCGAGAGAATCCATAAAAATTGGGCACGTACTTCCATTGGTTTCTGAGCTTGGGCTTGAGGAAGATAAGAAACATTGTGAGCCAGGAGAAAATGAATTAGAAGTTAGTCATAGAGAGGACGGTAGGATTTTGGCTCTTAATATTAATGTAATTGAAACTCCAACAGCATTCCTTCCTTTACATCATCATCATCATCACCATCAGCAGCAGCAACAACAACAACAACAACAAGAGGAACAACTACAATTAAGTCATCCTCATCAAGATGGTGAAAACTTATCCATCAGATCAGTTATTCAACAACATAACCCGTATCAACTTTTGCAAACACAACCACAGAACAATATTGAGAATGAACCAGAAATGATAGAGTTATATCCTCCATCTTCAATGTCTCTTCCTCCTCCACCTCCTCCTCATTCACAAAATCATCATCATCATCAGCTCCTTCAATCTCATCATCATAATTATGGATCATCAACATCCTCCTCCTCAGTCTCATACAGAGGAGAAAGGTCAATTATAGGACTTGGAATAGGAAATAATACAAGTACGATAGTTCCACCTCCTGAGGAATTTATATATTCTCATCCTCTTCAAAATAGTCAACATCATATTCATGGACAAAATTCAAATGGTAATGGTAATACTGGAACCAACAATGGCAACAATAGTAGTAATATGTACACAAATAATAACTTGTATTCTCCAGAGGATTTGACAGCATATTCAGCTGTCGACATTCAAATGGTTCCAAATCCCAGACATTGGCGAGCAGCTAATAATAATGAAAAAGGTTGTAAGTCTACTACACATTTTTTGAATACCAATAATTCTTTGTTTTGTATGGCGTTCAGATTTATTGTACAACATGTTATTACATAATAATGTATATACATTTTAGACTACAAAAAATCAGCTTGCGATCGAGAAAGGACGAGAATGCGAGACATGAACAAAGGTGATTTTTAATGAAATTTAAAGATTTCTGATAAGAAATTTTCCATTCTTTAAAATAAAATAAAAATTAATTACATTACTTATTTGATTCAATTTTTAGCATTTGAATTACTCCGTCAAAGACTCCCTTATTCAAAGCCACCAGGAAAGAAGTTGTCAAAAATTGAGTCCCTTCGATTGGCCATTCGATATGTGAAACATTTGCAGACTTTGTTGGACATTCCTAATCCTGTACACCCATTAGGACCATATTCATCTTCTGGGAATATATATGACCACCATCCACAACATAATTTACCAATGATACATAATTATTCGGGAAGCTACTCACATCCATATTCAGTTTGTCCTCCTCCACCAAATGCCACCATGGTCACTTCAATAACACCTTCTGGACAACAAGTTCTTCATCATTTGTCAATGGAAGGACAAAACAATATTTGTTCAAGTTGCCCCCCTTCTGTTCCCTGTTCCAGTTCACATCCACAGCATCATCTCATGATGACTTCAACACCTCCATCACCATATGGGAGTAGTAGTACTAGCCATTCTCATCCAACTTCGTCTAGTCAGCATCATCATCTTCAACCTTTGACTGAACAGCATCCCTCCTATTTTCAAGACAGCAACTAAAATGGAAAGGAGAGAGAAATACTTTTTGCATCCCTCTATAGAATATAGAATAAGTCAGACTCCGAATGAACTTTCTGCATAATTCCAATTATCACGTTCAATGTTTTTCATTATTAAAATATGGAA
>JAQGBH010006817.1:0-11884 GCA_034698265.1 Sminthurinus aureus
ACCTCCCCCACGCCCTTCCAGGTGAAAATTAATTTTTTTGTCGAAACACGGGTACGCTTATTTTTGGTGTAGAACACTCATGTGAAATTTGGGCCGATTTAAAAATCATGACTGCGTCAATTTTACATTACAGATACCTTTACCCATACATGTATCTAGTATCTAGTATCTACGTATGTTGGCAAAGGGACAGAGACGGAATGGTGAAAGAGGGGGTAGCGAGTGAAATTCCGTTTGCGTACTTCATACAAAGATGTGTGATATAAAAGAACGGGGAGGATTGGTGTGGAGTGGAGTCAGATACCTAAGAACTAAGGATCTGACTTTGTGTTCTTAAAGCTGAGATGGTGATAAGAGAGAGGGAGAATGAGTGTAGGATCTACAGTTCAGTACAGTTGGACTTGGAGTTGGAGAAAGAGAGAAAGAAGAAAATAGAAAGTAAGAGAAAGGGAAGGCAAAGAAATTCGTGCGAAAATAATTGAATCAAAATCACTGCGGGAGAATTTATTATATTACATCAAAAAGGATTTCACTCCGACTTCATTTTCTAGTTACATTCTCCATTCTACATTCTACACTCTCCACTCTCAACTCTACATTCTACTTTGGTCTCTGTGTGTATGGAATGTAGAATGTAGAATCTAGAATCTGGAAGCTGGAAGCATTTTCAAAGTGAAGGCGGAAGAAGTCCGCTTGATGAACTGAACTAAGGAGAAAATTATTTCCAGTTTATCTGAGGAGAATCCACAATCCGCAAATCTGGATGTAGATAAAAATTATCATTATGACACTAGACGCAAGATACAAGACGCAAGTGCACATTATGCACGCTTCTCAAAGGAACAGAAACACGCTAGAAATACACTGTACCCAGTACTGGGTACAGCAAATGGAAAATTTACACATTATTATTGTTAGGTTAATTCCAACTCACCGCCAAACTGCATTATATATGTAATCATGATTTTCAAACACATTGCTCAGAGGCGAATAACATTGATTTGATCAGTAATTCATATATATGAAGCAAAACGTTGGATTTTTGTACGGGATCTGATATCTGACATTTTAAAAGCAAATCAAAGTTGGTTGATATCATTCACATAAAACGTGGAATTTAAGTCCTCTATTCTCCAATTTTTGATGAAAATTGAAATCATAAATCACAGTATTTATTCAGCACTCAGTATTCCAAAAGTTCCCCCCCCCCCTGAAAACTAAAAAACTGTGGAAAATTTTCTTAATCTCCATTTTGAATCTTGAAATATCTGTAAAAAAAACTCACAAGTGGGTGCTTTCCTATTCTGGAAAATAAAATTTGTAGTTTGTAGTTACCTTTCCACTTTTCTACACATCTACAAATCAAAATCTCATTACTCGTTGAAATTTGTTTTCTCAGACCTTAGACGTGATGGGCTAGCGCAGTTAATAAAATCTCATCCTATTTTTTCTTGAATTTAATCTTGAAGAATAAATATTACCGAGTGTAGAGTGTAGAGTAAGGGTTGTAAATTGTAAAGTACTCTAGTAAAATTGTTTACCGTCCTCATTTTGAGTGCCATGTGTTAAATTGAACAAGCTCATTCATGCATCTCCATAATTCCAAATGGAAACTGTTTTTCATTTTCATCTTCTTTTAGCAAAGTACTTTTTTCCTTCTCCTTCTTAAGGAGATGTGAAATGAAAAAAAGGAAAAAGATATTGGAAAATAAAAACGCTCGTCTGGTCTGGTCTGGTCGATGTATATTCTATATTGTATGTGTAAAGAGCACAACAGTTCTCGGGAAGATCGATAATAAAATGAAGGTACTTTGGAAATTTTACGATGCTTTCACGGCAAGAAACGGGGACGAAGACGGTGACGGTGACGGTGTGTCATTCATAGATGTACAATGTACAAGGCGCTAATGTACATTACATGTATGATGTATGCAGATGTACTTGTAAGCTGTTTGTTTACACAAGGAAAGAGTGACTCTAAGAAAGGTCTCAACTCTGAACTCTGAACTATATCTTGAAGCATCTGTCAAAAACTAAGAATATTTTCTCACATGTCAATTGAATGGAGACGTCGAATGTCGAATACACATTACTATTTGCTATTTGCTCCGTACTTAACTTAGCATAAGGTTCAACTGCATCTGGTACCTCTCTGATGTCTTTTGTATCTTGTATCTTGTACCTCGTATCTCGTGTTTATAACATAGAAACTTAAGGCTCTAGTCTCGAGTCTCAAGCCTACAGGAAGATTCGGGATAATATCAGTTCTTAACGGGTCTAACGAGAAAATAAATTAACCAAGTATCCATAAATATTTATGTTTATACCTTTACATTTCATTTATACATGGAAAAGGACTCCTCCCAAACTCCGTACTATACCTTATACTTTATACTCGCCCTCTTTCTGTTTATACCCCAGTATTTACTGTTTACATTGGCACTTAACCATTTTGTATCATACCATGGTGAATGGTTCTACTATCTACGTGGCGTTAAAGGTTAATGTAGATAAAACTTTCTATGAGATGAAAAAGCTTTCATAGTCATAGTCGTAGTCGTAGTGGCAATGAATAAAACAGAGTGATAGTAATATTACAGCTGGTACTGGTATAATTTTCCATTTTCTTGAACCCTCCAACGACCTTTGCTCAGGAAAACTTTAATCTACAATCCACAGTTTAATAGTATTCATCTAACATCTACACTCTCCATTCTAGATTCTAGAATCTAGGTTTTAGAATTCCATAGATATTTACCATTGGGAGAGAAAGTGTCTTGAATCTTGCGTCTGGAATGTTGAATCCATGCAGCTTTGCAACTCCTCAAAAGCTGAGTCTTCCACCTCTCACCTTCCATTTACAAGCTTGAACCTTGTACACTGTACACTGTACTTTAAACACCGAGTATTGAGCAGGTTTGGAAAACAGTGCATTTTAGAAATGACGAGAGAACAGAGGAAGACTGAGACTACGTAAGTAATTTAGTAATGCGGTGACAATCTCAGTAAGAGAAGAGAGAAGAGAGAAACATAGTGAGAAGCTGGGGGAAGAGAGGGTTCGTTTTCTTCTAGTGAATATCAAGTGGGACCTTTGCGGCATCACCATAATCGTAAATCAAAAATTCTTGGCACATGAATAAGCAGGATTGGAATCCACATTAAAAATTTATGTCTTTATAAAAGGACGTGTGATTCATTTCCCCATTTCCCAATTCTCCTGCTTTCTCCCTTTCTCCCTCAGTTTGTTCCGATTTTAGATACATCCGTACACACATTTCCCTGGAACTCCTTGACTTGCTTTTACATCGTAGAAGCTCTTACATCTTGTATTTTAATACAAATTTTGCTATTCCCTTGTCAATCCAAGCAAAATCTACATAATGTTTACGATAGTGTAAATTTGCATCTTCTCTCTCTCTTTCTCTTTCTTGCCGTGGAAGAAAATCATAGATCGTAGATCATGGTCAGAGTCAAGGAGTCAAGTCCATTTTCTAATCCTTTTATTTGTCTCATGAGTTTTTTCTATTCAATGCGGGCAACGAAGTATCGTAAATATATATACAATCTACAATCTGCAATCTAAAATCTAAAATTATACGATGCGAATATAAAATTTGTGATGTTTTACATAGGAAACAAAAATGAACCATTTGTCTTTAAAATTGTAAATCTAAAACATTTTTGTTCTTCATCTTAAAGCTTAAAAGCTTTTATTGCTTTTAAGATTAAAAAGCAATAGCTATTGCTTTTTTTACTCCTTTGAGTGTTACACAGCTATTCGTATTATGCTTTTTTATTTCAAGCCCAGCACAACAGAAATTTTACGAGTCACAAGCACGTAGAATGGATAATGGATAAAAACCTGATCCCAGCTGTTTTATACACCAAAATAAAAAGCACCAATAATAATAATAATAAATATATTACGTTATTGATAATAACCGCAATACAACTGTTTTGGGTTTGGGTTTGAGTTTTCCTCAACATTATTACCACGGCGAACCACAGAGAAATCAGAAATCTCTACAAATTTTACCGTCATCGATGGTGCAGTGAGGCATAAAAATAAAAATAAAAGATGAAGGTTAATGGACCATGTTTTGGAGGGCTATTGGAATTGTCTTTAGTTCTGATTTTGACATTCATCTGTGTGTGTGGTGTGTGTCAGATGATACTTATGACTTTATGTCAGTGCGGTGAGCAACTGGTGCAAACTGAATAAAATAAAGCCTCAGATAACACCACACACACAAATGCACAAAACCAAACCAAATCTAACCAAACCAAACCAGAATTATCCTATTCTCCATCCCAACTCTAATAATTTAGAATTGAGCATTGAGAAAGAAATGAAACATGTGGCGTGGGCCCTTCTTTCTCCTTGTTAATCCTTCATACACAACACGTGTACATTGTACAACTCACAAGCTAGTGTAGCAATGCTAATGCTCAATGCTCACACTTGGTCTAGGTACAGCAACCAGCAACAGACTTTTCCAATAGAAGGCATCGGGATTTGCTCTTGTCAAACTTGATAGCACATGGAGGAAGGAGAAAGTTAAACAGATTCAACCGTCAGTTGCCTGTCGTAGTGTACATTGCAAAGCGTACGGCGTACATTGGACTTGGACAGTGTAGAAAAGCATTGAATTCGGAACGAGAAAGTGAGCTCAGAGTTGAGCCAAGTTGAGCTGAGAAAAGTGGACGGTAGTGGGGATTAGTGGGAAAACCAGAGATTAGAGCAGGAGTAAGTGAAAGGATTTCACTGGATGCTGGATACTGGATGACAAAGAACATGTGTGTTGGTTATCCAAACTTGATGATATAATTTACTTTATTACATTAACCATATTTGCACCAGATGCTCTTTTGCTCTACTCTCTACTCGTATTTATCTCGTGAAGCCTCAACTTGGAGTAAAAATTCAATATCATTTGTTTCATTTCTCTACTTTTCATACACATACCATACGTTTATGTAGATTTTACATGGACTCTTCTGTAAAAAGTTACACGGCGTCAGATTGCTGTATTTCAAATTGACTTGCTATTCTAATGATAATCGTAATATTTATAGTTAAATGTGTAAGGGAGAACGGAGTTTTGAATAAATGGAAGTTTGAATTAATTAATTAAGACACTTTACTTTTCTACACAACCGTTTTTCCTAAAAAATATCGTCATTCCGATAATTCCTAAGAAAAAACACCATTTAGATCACCGGCCGCGGAACGTTTTTTGAGCTGGGGGGCACAAAATTTCAAAAAGTCCAAAATACTTAGTGCAAGTTTTTCCAAAGGTCAACTTTTTTGTTAAGCAGACCAGCAATTTTAAACACTTATACTTGGCTCAAACATTTTTGCACGGAAAACCGGACCATTTGGGCTGTATAAAATTCTTATGACACCTTAGAAAATTAGTACGGCTTCTAGTTCAGTTTATAAGTTTGGCAAACAGTTATAACTTTTTTAATTCGGCTCTTAAATTTTGCTCGATTCAGGCCACACATTTTCTGAATATTCGGGAACATTTTGGAGGTCGTAGATCAAACAGAAAATTTCCGAGGGTCCATTGGTTAAAAATACAAATCAAAAACCTTATCAGTTGACCTAAAACTGATAAGGTTTTTGATTTGTATTTTCGATCACTGGAACTGTTCTATTTGACCTACGACCTCAAACATTTGTCCGCATACTCAAAAAATTTATGGCTTATTTTAAGCAAAATTTAAGAGCCTAGGGAAAAAGGGTATTACTCGCCAAAGCTTCAACTGTTTGCCGAACTGAATTAGAAGCCTTAAAAATCAGTATTTTATGGTTTAGTTTAACCTTTGATTTCGCGATCAATTTTTGTGCGAACACATTTTTAATTAGTCGTGTCTAACATGTTCATTCAATGAATCGTTATAACAGCTTCACACTGTGAGCTGCAAGTAATACAGGAATGATGTTCATCCAGTACGTCGTGCAAAGACCCGCAGCGAGCGAAGCGAGCTGAAAATTTTTTACAGATTCGGCTAGCAAAAGACCTTGCAAAAATGTAAAAACACGGTCCCAAATACAAAAAATCTAAAGGAGCTGAATTTTTCTGGGGGGTACATTTAGTTAAGTTGTACCCCCCAAGTATTTTTTAGGGGGGTACAAGGTACCCTGTGTACCCCACGTTCCGCGGCCAATGATTTAGATCACATTTTTTATCTATAGGTGGCTCGATAGTTTTTGATAGTATGGAAAATGGAAAACTATAGTAATAACAGTTTGAAAATCAAAAATCAGAGTTGAGTATACAAACAGTATACAGTATGTATGTTGAACAACTAAAACGAGGGCAGAAAATAGGGGTCTAGTGGAAATTAATTTGTAATTTGTGATAGAATAGCACAGAATAGTAAATACATTGACGGTACAATAAATTAGTTATAGATCAAAGAGCAGACGGGGAGAAGACGCTAAGCATGGACAAATGGTAAATGGTGATTTCATTCTCAATTGACTTTCCTTTTACTTCCTTCCTTTTTAGTTTCCAGCTCCGGCATTCCGTTTCCATCCCATTTCCTATAATTCTCCGTTCTCCACAGTACAGAATACAGAATAAAGATGTATAAAAAAGAAATCTGCTCAAGTTTCTTGTTCACTTTAGTTCCAACTCCAACTCCTACTCCAATTCCGATTCCGAACCCAATTCCATGTCAATACAGTACAATACAATATCACCAAGTACAAAGAAAAGGGGAGAGAAAGTCTTGTACAAAGAGAAAGCGAGTAGCAGAGGAACAGCACAACAAAAGTCAATTGAAAGAGCAATTAGTAACACTATGCACATTTAAATACGCTCCACTGATTCCTTTGTGGTTTTTTCAACTACCTTTCTGACTCAACAACATACAAAAGTCTCATACGGCTCTATGTTCATACACTCTACACCCCAAAATCAATATAAAATACACAACTCAACGTCAACATCACCTTACATTATAGATATATTACACTTAAAGCATTACAAAACTGTACAGAATAAGTGCAGGCTGATGACAGCTAAATAAATATACTTGAAGAAACTGAACCAATTTTTGTGCTCTATTTTCTTTATAAAAGATCTTTTCATTAGTACATTTTTTCTCTTTTTTCTATAATTTTGCAGGTCTGTATCGAATGCAGTGTTCTTCGTCGACGGCGAGTGGTTTGGTCAATATGTATTCCCCGTCTTCTACATCCAATCACAATAGTTTGGTGACCACACCGTTGGATATTGAGTGGAATCAGCATGGTAGCAGTGGGAATGGGAGTGGGATTGTCGGAAATGGAAGCGTCATGGGGAACGGAGGAGGTGGTCAAAATCACAGTCAAATTCACGGTCACAATCCAAATCCAAATCTAACTCTAAATCACCATGGTGGCCTCATGACTTTGCCGTCGGCGTTGAGCGCTCAAATGCACGGCAATGGTTATCCCTCATCATCATCAATACCCGGTGGTCCCTTTCCTAACCAGAACCAGAATAGTCAAAGCCAAAGTGCAAACCATAATCAGAATCCGAATCAGAATCATATTCATAATCAAAACTATAGTAATATTCCTCCCTGCATCACAATACCAAGATATCAAAGTCAACCGCCGACCCCACAACAACTCCAACAACTCCAGCAACAACAACAGCAACTGCACCAAATGCTACAGCAACAAAATATCAATAATAATAATAATAGTAATCATAATCATCATCGTGGGAGTAGTTTTAGTAGTACAAGTAGTAGTTTACCACCTCCCGTTTTCTATCCACAAAATCACTTGAATCATGGTAATGGGATGCCTTACACGGTCACGAGTAGTCAGAATCAGAGTCAGAGTAATAGTAATAATAGTAGTAGCAGTTACTGTACAACCCCGAGGCAACGGCACAACTATCATCCCAATTTAACTCTTCCCACAATCTCCCGCAGCACACAGTATGCACAATATCAGAATCAGTATGGACTTTCTAACACCAATACCAATGTCATTACCATTGCCAATGCCAATGCCATTGCTAATGCCCAACCAAACAGCAATCAAAATAATCATCGAATGCCATGCTCCATTCTTCGTGTAACCACTTCTAATTCTTTCGGCGTGGGGCCAAACTCAACTCAGCTGAGTCAGATTCAAAATGGTCCTTCCCTGATGCCTCTTGCTAATTCTTTCACCAACACCGGCACAAACATTTCAACTGTAGCCCATCGTCCAGTTTCTGACATTATCACCACTCATGGTCAATCTTCATATCCCCTGAGTAATCATGTTCATGTCAATCCAAATCTAAATCCCAATCCAAATCCGAATGGGACGGTGGTAAGACGAAATAGTGGAGGGATTTCAGTCAGAGCTTCTTCCATCTCCACGTCTTCCTGTTCATCCAGTACTGGAACTGGAACTGGCACTGGATCCGGATCTGGAACTGGGAGTCAGCCGAGTCAGCATCAACATCAAAATCAAAATCAAGCGGATGAGCCCTTAAATCCTTGTAAGTTGTCATTACAAACAAATCTAACATCTTATATCTTACACTTTGAACATTGAGCATTGAATTGACAGTAGATTGGAGATTGGAGACTCGAGGCAAAACAAATGTAGGGGATGCTGATGATCAGCAGTCGACGACTGTCTTTGATCTTGATTTTGATTTATTTATTTCTAGTTTGTATGGACAAAAGATTGTAATCTTTCTCATTTATTCTTCAACATAATGATGATTCCAATATTCATGATTGAGTAGTAACTTTATTATCCTTTGATTTCTCCTTTCCCTTTATTATTTTGTTTTCCTTTCATTTGTCCAGTGAGACGTGAAGTGAAATGAGGAGTGAAAGTAAAGATGGGATGAGATGTGACATCATATCATTAGTGTTTCTACTTGATTAGCGAATACAGAATACGAATGCTAATACGAATACTATAGTACACTAAAGTATACTTTATGTTTCTATACTCTTTTGATTTCGAAAAGCAGAGAGCAGAGCAGAATTCTGTAGTGTAAACGAGTAGACGTGTCCTGTACCGTAATAATAATAATAATAATATTACTTTTATATATCTTGTGGAGTATCTACATCCTTTTTTGCACGGATTTCGGGTTATTTCAGCATATAAGGCTATAAATAAAATTGTATTTACACAGAGCATTGAGGATCGAGTACTATTAAAGATGAAATAACGTTTGATTATGAGTTCTCTCAAAAATCTATATAAATCTAATAAGTAATGGCATAGACAGTAGATCGTAAACAGTAGACAGACCCGCCAAAAATGATCAGGAAGAATCCAAGAATATCTGTAAATATCACATTCCCTACGGTAATAATAACAGTAATAATGATAATAATACCGAGTTTAATAGGAACAGAAATGTTGATTGGAAAATCCTCTGGCGCGTCTCCAAATCCCCGTTTCGTTCTCTCATTTATTTATTTATTTATCCTCAGTAAATTGTAATCGTAATCGTAATTGTAATTGGAAACGATCCTAGATATCTGTATGCTTTATGTTTTTATCCTATCACAAATCACAATAATTCTCACATTTCGTTAATCGTTATCCACATCGAAAAACCGCTTTTTGCGGGAAGTATTTCTGATGATAATAATGGTCAATACTCATTACTTGAGGTTTGAGTCATGAGTCCTGAGTCTCAGAATGATAAAGATTCGATACAACTTGACAGTTGACAGTGCAGGTTCTTTTTAAAAAGGTAATTTTTGTTGTCATCCTTCAAACTTCTAGTTTTTTCCGAGTGAAAACATGATGATGAGTGAGCTATGTGTAATGAGTAATGTGTAATAGACAGTAGGACTGATGGAGCGGAAATGCAAAGAAAAGTAAAGGAATGTCATCATCATTTCCTAATGAATGAGACTGATGATGGCATTGGGAATAGAAATTTGTCGATGTCGATGTCGATTCCGATTTCATCACAGTCACAGTCCACAGTCAGGAGTCAAGAGAAAAAGCTTACTAGGTAAATTTCCTGAGGAGTACGTAGTATTAGATGACAAAGCTGTCTAGAAATCTACAAGCAATTCCCGTTAGACACTAGACATTAGACATTGGAAGTTCCACCCTCTGTGTAATTTGTACGTGTAGAGTGTAGACTGTAGAATGTAGAGTCAGGGATAAAAAGAATTTGGGATTCGGAAATGGAGAGAAAACGGGAGTAAAAGAAGAGAAAGTTTTTCCATTTTCTTCTACTTCTATTCACTTTACGTTGTATGATGTTTTCTTGTTAAACATGAGCGTTGTTGTGAGTCATTGCTGTCGCTGTCTTTACTTTGAAGTGTCCCCTTGGTTGGCATTTGTATGATGTGATGGTTTAGACGTGCAAACTGCAAACTGGAAACAGTTGAGCATTCTTTGAGATCCATTTCAGAAAGCCTACGTTGTCAAACTCCGTCTATGTTGTGTACACACATAAAATATATACACATGGAGATGTTCAGATGCACAAAGTAATAATAATTTTCCTGGAAGGTTTGTAAATAAGCATTTTTCTCTAAAATTTTCCTCTGGAGGAAATTGAATGAGCCAAAACAATTGCAAATAATCATATGGTAATTCTCACTCACCTCTTTTACTATTCATTGGTTCTTGTTTTATGTATTGTGTATTTTGTTTTTTGTATTTCAGGTGAGCATGTAAATACGAGTGAAAATCCTAGTTCAAGGCCTTCGACGGTGTCAACAGTAGCGACGACAATGGCGATGGCAAGTAATGGTCATCATGGTCAACAACAGCCACAACCAAACAGGTCGGAACGACCCAGATCGAGCAATAGTAATTTCCACAGGCTTACCGCGTGCCTCCTCTCATCCAGCGACTCGGAACATCAAGCCTTGAATGCATCTGCACTGTGACGAGATGATGGCAAGGCGAAACCTCAAAATACAAAACTCAAAACCACAACTTAAAACAGGGCAGTGACCTACTCATTTTATTTCAAGCAGATGATGTTGACAGTTGACAGCACGCTATTGGAATATTGCGCCCTGCTTAAAATCAAACGAACAGCACCTCCTCAGCCCTCAGCCTTAAGAAAACAGTGTATAACATATTAAATATAAGTAGCATTAATCATAAATCGTAATTCATTATTCATAATATACCTCAAACTTTGAAGTAAATAGTTAAAACATATGAAAGATGAACGATCATTCAAGTTGTAATAATTAACATTTTTTATTTATTTATTTTGTCAATTAATATTATGCTCCTCAAATTAAATTCTATAACACACAATACTGAAAGATAAACTCTAAACTCGTAATCTACTTCCTAAACATTATGAACGAATGAGTTTTACAGTTTTAAACGTTTATAACGGAGTAAATCCAAACCCATTTAAATTTGGAGAAAAAGCAAGGTAAATTCTTTAAAGATTTTTGGCAAAGTCAGCTGCAGGGAATTATGTACAAACGGGAACAAGAAACATGAAATATCACTGTACTATGTCTTAAATTTTATTTGTTTTTAAGAACATTGGAATAATAATTAATAATAAATTACATTTATGAAAGTGCTTATCATAATCTTGAATCTTTAGCACATGCTCTGTTTAGAATGTACAATATTATAACTATATTATTTAGCTGACTTTAGAATAATTTAGAATAAAGTTTGCTCTTATATTTGTAAAACTAAGTTTACCGTTTTTATTTTGGAGACGTTAGAATTTTTCCGGCAAATTTGCATTTTGTCATATTTTATCAGTGCATAGAATAATCACCCTTCGCTTCGCTTAGGGAAGAAGACCAGTTTTCCCCAAAAAGTATCAGAATGATAATCACAGATTTGAATTTCAGAGCGGACCAAAGCGACAAGGATGACAAGCCCTTAACTATTACGAAATGGAGTGCGACT
>JAQGBH010006818.1:0-11881 GCA_034698265.1 Sminthurinus aureus
TTTGGAAAAAAATCTTTCAACTTTTTAAGGGACTATTTGGAAAAAAATCGAATTCATTTGGAAAAAAAGACGCACCCTTTATTATTTATTATTATTTATTCCTGCTCATTTTGAGCTTGTTGTTGATCGTCTTCTTGTTGTTGTTGTTTTTCTTTGTGTTTCCGATGTCTGTACATGTGAGCCTGATATGGCTCGTAGGACTCAAAAGCCGCTCTTCCCACACACTCCGGTTCTGGACAGATCATCTCGGTTATTCTACACGTGTCCAAATGGACAGCAAGTGTTTTGGAAGTCGCATACCTAAAATTCAAAAAAAAATTATTATAATAAAAAAATATAAACTTGATAATTAATAAAATGTGTATAAAATATTCTGTATTTAAATACCTTCTTCTGCAGTTTGGACAATGGACAGGAGGCTCACTACTAATTTTACTCAGACGTCTTTTCTGTGTTCCTTCGCCTGTGCTGTTGCTGTTGTCCAGATTAGCGGTGCTGGTGTTGTCAATATTTATGTTTATATTTGGGATGGGAGGAGGGAGGAGGATTTTGTTGAGTGGGGACGGCGGGTTTTCGATATCTGCAGCCAGCTCATTGGCGTGATATGTCTGGACATGAACCTTGAGACCTCGTTTTCTGGTGTAGGTGTGTTGACAGTAGGGACAGAGCCAAGTGGAATGTGTTTGCTTGTGCAGGTACAAAGTCGCTCGAGTCTTGGCAACGTGACCTTAAACATTCAATTAAATCCAAAATTAATTCTACTAAACTTTAATAATAATTATTACAATGTTAAAATTTTAGATTTCACACACCACATTCATCACAGACATATTTCTCGACCGAGTGTAATTCCAGGTGACAGAGAAAATGCTTTTTGGAACCAAAAGCCCGACCACACAAATCGCACACGTATCGAGCAGGATCTTTTAACACGAGGAGAAAAATAAAATACAAGATTAAAAATAATAATTATTAATTATTATGCATTTAGAATAATTAAAAAAAAAATGATAATGATAAATAATAATTTACCAATGTGTCGTTCTTTGATGTGTGTGTTCATGACTTTTTTTCCTCTTTTGGGCACACCGCAAACTCCACATTGATACACATCACGCGTCTCATCAATTTTAACATACATCCACTTTCCATCATAAATCACAGTTTTTCCATCCTCCAGCTCCTTGGTTTTGAATTGTCGGACGATTTGTCTCGGTCTACAATTGTGAGTGTCGAGGAGAATCTGAGTTTTCCACGATTTTTTACACGTCTCACAACGGATTTTTTCTAAAATACAAAATACAAAATTTACAGTCAGTATAATTTTTTATTAATCATAAATAATTGTAAATTGTAAATGGAATTTTGTATTAAAATAATTATTTTCCTAAAAACAATAACATTTGTTTTGTACCTAAATCGTGGTGCTTCATAATATGAAAAATGACTTTAGAACGTCGTGGAAATATTTGTTGGCAGGACAAACATTTGACTTTTAATCCCTCAAGCTGCTCAAAATCCCATTTTTCTCTGAAACGGAAAACCCCTGGAGATATTTCTTGAGTGGCTTGAATTTCCGGTTTCATTTTGATCCTCTTTTCTTCTCCTCTTTCTTTATCCTCTACTTTTGACTTTGGCTTTTTTCTAATTTTATTCCTTTTGACTTTTTTACTCTCATTGTCATCATCATCATCAGCACATGAACTTTGCTCACTAAAGGATTCATGTGGCTCAAAACCATGATCAAATTCCATGTCCAAATCAATTTCAACATCATTTTCACTGTAATTTGTACTTGATTCCTTTTTGATACGACGAGTCCGCTTTTTGACATCCAAACCTTTTGTGTTGATGGCTGGAGAAAATCCTACAAATTGGATTACAAAATACAAATTAATTTAGTCAACAAGAAAAAAAATGCAATATTAAAAAGAATACTTAATAATGAAGCCTACATTTTTTTTGTTCTTACGGTTTTGCATGAATTGACGAAATGGATTGTTGTTGTTGAGAGGATTTAATTGAGACGAAGAAGAAGAAGACGGTTTACTGACAATTTCCATCAAGAGATTCCCTCTCACAGCAGACAATTCCATTTGGATCCGATTTAACTGTTCGTAAAGTGACTTGAATTTGTCCACAGCACCACCACATTTAGCACACAGACACACGATCGTCGTGTCCACAACAATGCTCTCGTTCACATTGCTACTGTTTTTGTCACTTGTCCTGCAAATGGATTTCCAATCGTCTGTTGACAAGTCAAAACATTTACAAAAGTCCTCTTCGTCCACGAAATGAGCAGAATTTTTACAATCGTCGTTACTCTGGAGATTCCCAACCTCGTCAAATGTCCATGTGGACAATATCAAATCTGCGTCACAAATTGTACAAGTCATGACTGTTTAATATTTAATTTTTAATTACAAGTAAACCCATTTACAAAATATTGCGTAAAAAAACAAGAAAAATCAAAAATATTTTATTTTGATTTTGAGCTCGGGTTTGAATACTTCCCGGGCGCCACAAGGAGCTCAAAAATGTCGTGTACTTTCCTGCTTCATGTTATTTGCGCAAAACGAGAAGAGAGAGAGAAAAAAAGGTGAGACACGTGGCATGTACACTTGAATGTACGTACATTTACCATCTCCACAAAAAACAAATAACATTGCAGAAGGCAGAAGCTAAAAAAATATAGGAAAAGTCATTAGCGTGAATGTCAAAACCGTGCATAAAAATCCATTTGCACATGAATAGAAATAAATGTCACAATAACGATAGCGAGTTTTCATATAAAATTCCTATCAATTTCTCTGGCAGTCGTCGACTCAACTCGGGAAGCGACAAACAAAATGTTGCGAAAATGCCGAGAGGAAAAAGTATACCTAGTTGAGCAATGACATTTATTTTGCAATAGTCGATGGAGATAATTTGCAGTCAAGGCTCAACACGAGGCGTATGATTAGCCGTAATTTCTGTAGGTTACGAAATGAAATGACGGACTTTTATTATGCATATCAAATATCAAATGTCAACATTTTATTCATTGTGAAAATACCATAGAAAATTTGGATTTAATCTCTAAACATTTGATCACTCATTTTGTTTTCAGGTACAGAATACAGAAATTGACATGGGATTTTAAACCCCGATCACTTTTCACTGAGAACGAGAAGAATTTTTTTGACGATTTTACAAACAATGAGGATGAAAACGAGTGCCGTACTTTTCTCAAAACATTTGCCGCATTCAATCCCGAACGGTTTTAAATGCACAACGTATTTCCGGTGGGAAAGGCATAAATTATTCCTCCACTTTGAAATCAGCTGACCCGAATTCTCTCGAATCAATCCCATTCGAAGGAAAAGAATCGCCTCGATGAAAAAGAGAGTGATCGCCCAGTATACAAACAGGCCGAGAATTGGAAGGGGGAGAGATGCATGAAGTTTTAGAGAACTCACTATGAACATCCCGTGAATCATCACAATCATGCCAAATTGCGCCACGACCGGCGAATTCGGCCTCTTGGAGTAAAGTTGGTTGAAGAGGAGATTCAAAATCCGGATTTCTCTGTACGTTTTCAAGAGATGATGTTGAACTGTGTAAATGTCAAAGTGGGACGACTCCAACAGGAAAAGTGTGGACTGGTGGAGTTTCTTTAGGATTTGTTCACTTTTCAGCACGTAGACGTTCAAAAAGACGTTTGAGTGGAAAAGGGCGAATCCCACCGCCTGCATCGAGTAGAATTCAACCCAGAAAAAAACACCGAACATTCCGCCACTCCGAAATCTTTCGGGGAGCCAGTGATAGAGGAAACGCGGATTTTCCGGATCTCGTAAAAATATAAATACGAAGCAGCAGCAGGAAAATGAACCCAGAAATCTCGCGGAACATGTCAAAATCACCACGGGATCAAAATTCTCAGAACTCTGAGTTCCGTTTTCATCTGTTTTTTGAGTGCATTTGTACTTGAGAACTTGGTTAAAACAATTAAAGAGGTGTTTTTTCCTCGTCCAAAAATCAGCTTGTAGGGCGACCGCCCAGCCTGTCAAAGTCACCCAACAAAAGTCCAAAACTCTGGTTTTGGCGGAACGTTGAAAGAAATTCTCCCCAGTTGTGAATTGGAGCTCCCAAAATCGGGTGGCGTAGTTGTAAACTTGGTTCAGCAGATGAGTGCTGAGGAGCACAACGTGGAGTTGCCACAGGAACAACTGGATTTTTGAACTCGTCAATTTCACCTGCACGTAAAATTGCCGTTGCGGAGTGGAAGAATCCGCATCTTTTTTCACCTCTTTTTCCCAGAAATAATCAAAAGGACTGAATTTGAATTTGTAGCCAAAGTGCAGAAATTTCCTGTAGCCTTCAACATAAGACAAAGATAGCGGGAATCTGGCCTTTGGTATCATTTTTAGAGGTGTGAAAAAACGGCTGTAGAGTTGACATGATGATTCATTTCAATTTCCAATGCTTTCACCACTTTCTTTTTAGAGAAGAGAGTGGGCGAAGAGCAGAAAAGCGACTGACTGTGAAAAGAAGCAGAAAAGCAGGGGAAAAGAGAACAGGAAAAGTGCTACAAAGAACGCGGAGAATGGCGAAATGAAATAATTACAGTGCAATCAAGGAAATGTCAACGGATACTTAATTTTTGCATAAATGCCAAAGCCAAAGCCAAACTCGCGGAGAAATCAATTCCAATTACAACTCATCGATAACTAATCAAAATACGGACTCTCGGCTCTCGGCTGTCGATTGTTCATTGTGAATTGTGGGTTTTGCACGTAATTAATTGTACCGATTGAGTAAAGAGTAAAGAAAGCACAAGCTGCAAAAAACACAAAACGAGCTCCTTTGTTTGCAAAAAATTCAATTTATTATTACGAAATTCCTGTCAATTTTTCAAAATGAGCAGCATTTTTTTTTTTACATTGTTTTTTTACATTGTTTTTTTAAACATTGTTATGGTCTACAGATTTTTTTTAAATTTTCTAAAAAAGTGTCTTTTTGCATGAGCAACAAATCACTTTTGGTCTCATGCCGGCCATTTGAACGGTTTGGCTGTAGTGGTGAAACTACTTTTCATTTAATGTGAATTTAAACGTAGACAATTTTACTAAGTTTCAAATGTGATAATGTGACTACTCAAAATGATTCTGTCGACGTCCTGAGTCTCAATTTAGTGGAGATTTTCAGTATTTTGATGGGCGCAGCCACCCACGGGGAAACAATTTTGTCCACATTTAAGATATTAGCTGAAATTTTATAAAAATTAAATTGGTCTCACATGGAAACAAACGATACAAAGTGAAATCTGTTTGTGCAATAAATGTGATGTGTGAGCAAGATGAAGTAAAATTTCAGAAAATTGCATTAAAATTGCCTTGCAACATGAAGGGTGAAATCGTAACTAAAGAGATCTGTGATTTTTCACATTACTTGTTGAAAAAATCCATTGGATTGATTTGAAATTAATAAACGTTCAAACTGCATGTGAAATATGAACAGTAAATCTTTTTCCGTTTCTCTTTCCATTTCCTTGTTAAAAACCACGTTTTTTGTTTTACCGTAACAATCTAACTTTTTTTAATTCAAAAAAATCTTTTGGATCTCTAAGTCTTCACAATAGCATGATATTACATAATATTGAAGTTAAATATAATAATTTAAAATATATTATATATTATGTGCATGCAACAAAAACACATATTTTTAATGATAGTCAAAATCAAATACGTAATTATTCTATACTATATTTATCCGCATTTCCTCCATGAAACCAATAATTATTGATTATTGAGAATCGAATGCATATTGATGATCTTTATAACTACAAAACAGGTAAAAATAACGAAGGAAACGATCGAAGTGGTGAAAGAGACGAGATGATTCCTGAAAATACCAAAAAAATAAATACAGTCAGTAAAAACTTTTGATGTTCTAAAAAAGCAGGCATTTTTTAGTTTTCAATCATTCTGCTCGGTTCGGCTGGGTTTGCTAAAAAGCGAGAGGGTAAATTTTTAATTTCTATTATTTTAAACTTGAATTTTACTCACGGTTTTTCTCCATGGAATCGACGTGCTCATCAAATGCGATCTGAACTTTTAGTCTACTTCCAAAACCGGACAAAACACGAGCCCCAATTTCAGTAATGATCGGAAGTGGATTTTCTTCTTCGCGAACTTCAGAAGGTCGTAGGACAATTTTCAAAAAATCCAATTCTGTAAATATTTAAACAAGGAGAATTTTAACATTACTTTTAAATACTCACGACTCTCAACTCTCAACTCTCAATACAACAAGCAGACGGCGAAAAATCCCAAGTTTTCCTTGGCATCGAAGGTCGAAGATCCAAGAATTGTGAAGATAAACAAAACACAAAGCAGGAAGCCGAATTCTTATAAAAAAAAATGACAAAACCTGTGAATTGGCAGATGGTCGAAGACAGGGACGAGCTGCACCAGTTTTTGATTTCTTGTTCTTGAACTTGTTCATTTTTCTTGCTCAAGAGTTGGTACATTTTTTCGGTCGCTCCGAGGAGCGGAATATCCAAATTTCCCCGTCTGGTGTCTGTATCCACATTCAAATGAAGTTGTCTGAGCCCTGGCCAAAGTCCATAGCAACTCGGGAGGACGTTGCAAACGTCTCTAAGTTCATCCTGGAGTCGAAGAATGAGAAGATTTGGGAATAATTCAGCCAGGTTCCTCATACAAGCGACCACATTGAATCCCTGGAGTTTTAAACTGGTTACCAAATTGAAGGAAACTCCGGGTTGAAAAATTGAGGGTGGAAAATGTTCCTGGAGTAAAAATGCAGGCGCCGGAGTTCTTCGAACAACTCTTCGGCTTCCATACTCCAGAATAATTTCAACAGTGGATAATTTAGGAAAAAGTGCTGGATAAAAACCGGATGGGAAAAATGACAGTGTTGATTCCTCAAAATTCCTGGTCAAGTAAAAGTGGAAGGTGGTTAAATTTTCCATTGTCGTTTGAGGCAGAGCGAGAGCAGTTGATTTGACTGGTTGGAGTTTAATGAGTCTGAGGGAATAAGTATTCATCATCAGGATTTTAGAGAGCCATTGACAGCAAATGTCCAGACTGAAAGAGTCACAATTGAGAAAAAAAGCTCGACAATCCAGCTCCTGGAAAATATTCCAGAGATTCAGTCCATGGAGAAAAGTGAGATGATTGATGTAGTGCTGAGCTCCAGTTTCTCTACCATAATACGCATCTTTCTTCCTGTAAAATGAGCGGACAGTGCTAAAATCCACAGTTTCACTTTGACTCAACTCTTGGAACTGATGCAGAGGCAAATTGTAAACGTGCTCCAGATTTGGGCTCAGTTTTAAAATTCCAGGTATAAAATTGTCTGGAAAATTGTAACACTCGTGGATAAAAATAATACTCTTGAGATTTAACATTTCACTCCTTCCACTTTTAAAAATCGGCTGGATATCTGGATTCATATTGTTATTGTTGTTGTTGTTTTTCCACAGGTGTGAATTATTAATACAACAAAATTCCAAATTATCCAGATGATTGACTAAAAATTCCAGGAGAAGATAAGACTCGAGCAAACTTGAAATTTTACCACGAGTTCCAAATCCAGTTCCAGTTCCAATTTCACGACCAAAAGAAAAATGAGTGACTCTGGACAAAATTCCATGTGGTAAAACGGTTTGAGTATGATGAAAAATCAAGTTGAAACTTCTCACGTCCAGCCAAATCCGTCTCAGATTTTCTGGAGTTTTCTCCAGTTTCTCCAGCAACTCCTTATATCTGAGAAAATGAGTAGTCGGAGTATTTAGACCAAATTGAACGATGAGGACAAAATATTTATTCTCTTTCCAGCCTGAATTTGAATTGCAGTTTGTGCTGTCGTCCCCATGGAATTTTATCAAGAATTTTGTCATGTAGTAATTTTCCAGGTCAAACCAAAACTGGAGAGCAATTGGATTTTCAACCAGTTCTGCACATTCGGATGAGCCAAAATTGGACCGGAAAATCTATACAAAAATAAAATTATTTATTACAATAATATTTTTTTGGGAATAATAATAATAAAATAACAAACTAAAAAGTCACCTCTGGAATATACATTACGTTGTCATTGTCAATGGATTCTGAAAATGCTGGAGGATTTTGATTCCCTTCTGGAATTTTGTAGCCGGATGACAATGATAATGATGCTGTTGATGATGATGATGGCATGTCAAAAAGAGTAGAATCAATTGGGTTTGAATTTGAATTATCTCCCTGGATTTGATAACTCATCAGATTGAGATTTTCCTGTTGTTGTTGTGGTGTTTGTGCTTGATAATATTGTTCAAGTTGATTGAGATACAATTGTTGTTGTTGTTGTTGTTGTTGTTGGGCATAATAATACGCATAATACTGCTGTTGATATTGATATTGGTATTGTTGATAATATTGTTGACAATATTGATTATATTGTTCCATTTCATTTTGTTGTTGTAATAATATTTCTGGTGGCTGTGGATTTTCATTCTGTGCCAATAATAATGATTCTTTTTCTCCTTGTTTTGGTTCCTCTTCTGTTTTTTCTTTTTCTTTTTGTTGTTGAATTTGATCTGATGTGGAAGTTTTAGAAGAATCAACTTTTTTATTATTGTCTGGCTCTTTCCATTTGAATTTGTCTGATTTTAATTTTATCGACATGAATTTTTGTGTTTTGCGGAACATTGAAGATACGACTGCTGCTTTTGCCTTCGGTTTCAGTACCACTTTCGGTTTCTCAAATACTTGACTCAGTTTCGTCTTCTTTGCTTCTGTCTGTGGTAAAAAAAAATTACTTTTATTAGTCATATTTCTATTTTAGGTAATTAAGATAAGTCAAGAATCAAAAGTCAAAAAGATAATAAAAAGTATAAATTATAAATTACTTTTTGTACTGGCGAATCTTGTTCCTCAATTTGAATATCATTTTGTTGTTGATGTTGAAGCTGCTCTTGAGTAATAATAATATTTTGTTGACTTGATGCTGAACTTAAAATGGATTCTGTTTTAGGACAATTCTCATGAGGCTGTTGCTCGACTTCTGGTTTTGATTCTGGTTCAGCCACTAGCACTTTTACTCGATTTGATGAAGTCACAACATTTATTTCCTTTTGTATCTCTTTCTCTGGCTCTGTCTTTAGACTAATTTCAGTTGCAGTAGTCGGATTCTCCTCAAAACTATAGCAAGTATCAAATAATAATTAAAAGGTTTGAAAAGAAACAAAAATAATAATGTGTCATAATAAAATTATTATTATTGTTTTTCTTTAATTTTAAAAATCACTTACAATGAAACTGGGCTCAGTCGCTCTGTTTTTATCTGTAAAATGACAAACAAAAGAGAACAAAATTAATTTTTATTATCCAATGACAAAATGCAATATGACATGAAATGAATAATATTTTACAGTATTTATAGATCATTTACTGTAAAAGGGACTTTTGTTTTATTTCTAAACTCGAACATCCGATTGCCATTTGAAAATTCTAAAAATACTTCCGAATTTCCATCTCCCTGTAAAAAAAAACAATAAATGACAGAAAGTATAATAATAATAATAGAGGACAAAAACACACATAGAATCGTGGTTAAAAGTAAAGATAGTAGATATCGTATGTTTAATATGTCATTATTATTATTATCATTATTTACTTACACTACTTTCGTTGTTGTTGTGACAGAGCTGAAAAATGTTGTCTAGTTTCTCAATTCTCTTGGCCAATTTACGTCTCGTGTCATTTTTCTGTTGTATTCTAAATCTGTACCGATGTTTCTTATCAATTACTCGATTCAGCTTTAACTTTGTGGATTTTATTTCCCCTTCATGTTCTCTCCACTCCTGTTCTAACTGTATAAATTAAATTAAAAGGAAACAAATGAGAAATGCGAACGACATTTACATAATATTTTACAAAGTCTACAAAACCAAACAAAACAACAACATTCCATAGGAAAGTACAAGGAATTTTAGTCAAATGTCCACACTCAAAGTCAGGTATTTTCTAATTGACATTAAAAAGATGATAATGATTTGATATTATTTTATATTGACATTTGATACCTTTTCATTTTGTTTGGCCAGAATTCGATTTTCATTGTTGATTTCTCGCATTTTCTCGATCAATTCCAACTGTTCGTTCACTTTTTCAATAAGAGACGGGGAAATTCCGAGCAGCTCACATTCAGATTCCATTTTATTCAAGATTCAAGATTCAACAGGTGTCAACGGAAATCCAGGATTTTGATGCTTGATACTGTAAAATCAGATTAAAATTATAACTTAATATAGATTGTAAATTGCCAATCAGCACAAAACACAAAACATTGACAATATATTTCACAAAATCTAATGAGTTATTGATTTCCCCCAAAATTTACCTGGTTTAATCCTCCTCTTGACGTTGTGTTTTTAACAGCACGGTAATTACAAACACTGGACACTGGACTTAAAAATATTCAAAGAAAACTGCATACAAAAACAAAACAATAAACAAAATTGGCAGTTTGTTTGTGTTTCGTATTTCGCATTTCAGTTCAAGGAAAAATGTAGGTTTCGTTCGCACTCTCAAATAGGAAAACTGGATGTGTTGAATATTATATATTTTTTTGTGCTTGTATTTATTTACTGCAAATATTTGGAATTGATAGAGACAAACATGAATTTTAATGAAGATGAAGGAATTATTTTAGAATATGTTTAAATAGTTGAAATACGTGAGGAAAAATACATTAAATTTTGACACTTGAAACTTGAAACTTTTAATATATCCACAGTTAAATATTTTGACTCTCTCTTCGCTCAACTCTCAACGTATGCTGCTGGTTTCTCGTCCAAAAGTGGTTATGTAGTGTGTAGTTTAAAATGAAAATTAACCTTTACAAGTATTTTGACAGAAGCTCAATGCTCAATACTCGATACTAAAAACAAAACTAAAGTCGATTTAAATATTGAATGCTCTCTGCATGTAAATAATAAATAATATGTACATGACTCATATGTCCAGAGAAAATGTGCCCTTTTTATCTGTGTATCATATTTGAGTATTTGAGTACATACAGAGATTTAAATCTCTATACTCAGCAGAATAAATATACACAGCAAAATAAATAATAAATAATAAATGTGTAATTTTATACTTTATCTTTGAAAAGACGGATCCTGAGTTTTAATCCTGAGAGTCACTCGACACTCGACATTCGACACTGGACAACACAACAATCTCTCATTCTCTGAAGGTCGAAGGCTACAGCCTATTTTTGTACAATTGCTTGCACATTACAAATTGTAAATTATAATTAGAACAACCACTCACATCTTGACATTTGTAATTTGTATGCAGTTTATACATAGTACACAGAATACAGAATACAATGAGTGCATTCACTGAAATCGAGGCTTATCTTCACAAAAAGGCAATGTTATATGTGTAATGTCCATAATTAATATGTACAGAACACAGAACGTTGGCTTTTTGGGAAGATAAGCGTCGCAATTTACTGCTGACTGCTGACTTTCCATTTGATTCAATGACGAGAGGATAATTCCATTTTCCATTCAATATTAAATGCAGCATAAATTAAAACATGTACTTACGCCCTCGCATCAGAAAGTCACTTTACGGTAAATGCGACAAAAATTACAAGTAGAAAACTACTCTACTGTAAACTGTAAATACTGAAACAAATTCCGTGGGGGGCAACTTTAGAGATTTGACTCGAATGGACTGTGTCAAAAACTGAGTATATGCGAGTGATTTTTATTAGGATGCGAAGCAGACTATTGCAATCGTCGTGTCCGTCCGTCTGTGTACATTCGTTAGTAGCGCCATCTAGCGGCTACATTTACAACTCGGTGTGAGTAGCGCCACCT
>JAQGBH010006819.1:0-11880 GCA_034698265.1 Sminthurinus aureus
CGCTCTTCCGATCTTTACTTAGGTCCCGCCCTGGGCGGAGCCATAAAATTTTACTATTTTTAATGGAATAGTATACTTACTCAACGAAAACCAATAATTCGAGTTTGTAACATCCATAGGGAAGAGGGCCTATAACCATACATATTCTATTCCCATTCTTTTTGGGTCCAGTTTTATCTTACTCTTAATACAATCAAGCTTTTGTTTCCCTTGAATATTTGGTGATAGCCTCCTGAATTACTACTGTTGTACACAAAGGAAATCTACTTTACGTGACTAAAGTACAGAGTTTGATCGATCGCCATGTTACAACTTTCCACCAAAGTTTTCATCCTTACACTTACATACCTAATACCTCTATGGATTTATGGATTACACACTGCACTGGGCGTCTCCGAAACAAAAGAAAAACCAAATCCCAAAGTCTAATTTTATGTTGTTTGATTAATAGTTCTCTTTATTTTGAGAAATCAAGCCAATAATTATCCTCCATGAGCTGCCTCTGAAAATACGAATTTCAATCGTAAGATTCAATACGTGTAATGTCAACCTATAGTTATTACTTATATTGTATGCTGTATTCACTGCAAACTACATAGTACATGAGTATAATCCTGTCTTTTATTGAAGCAGCTTAATGATGAACTATGACCTATGACAATACTTTGTAATAAAAACCGCCTTACGGAGCAAATTCCAAGTATTTTGTAGTAGCTGCTTTTAAGTAACTAAAATGGTTAAGTCAGCAGTTTACTTTCATATATAGTATTAAATCAGTACAGATAAAAAACCTAAACGTTTTTGAATGGGATAGTTTGACTTTTAAACATTCGAGAAAATGTCTACATTGCATGATTTTTTCATTTTTGATTACATTGGAAATTACAAATTCCTACATCGTACGGTGTGTAAGAAGAAGGCATCATTCAAAATTTGCATAAGAAGCCATTTTACTTGCATTATTAGAACAAATTGTTTAGTCTGCGGCTTTGGATACTAGACACTAGACACACATAGAATATTTACAGAAGAATATCTGTAGTTTACTTGGCTCTGGGCTCTGGGCTGGTAAAGTATTCTCCAGTCTTAAATTACTTCTTCTTCCGTATTCTACGTACACCAAAGATTAATTTTTTTAAGCCAGAAAAGACAAATTTGGTTTAAAGAAAAGCCGTTGATTATACGACATGAAAAATTCTGGAAAAAACACGACCTTGAATCTTTAGACTTTAGACTTCAAACTTGGTACAGTGCAACTTTTTCTACTCTTTCGTTTTACATGGCTCGTTTTTTTTCGCTTCCAGTGTTATTCGTTATTCTACATTCTCCGTTCCTTATTTTATCTTCTTTTATCTCATTTTCTTTGCTTCATACATACATCATACAAAATCTAAAATCTAGAATCTAAAACTGCACGTAGTGATACTGATATAGAAATTTCACCACGAAGTTCATCGTCGTTATTCCGTTTGAATCATATGGAATTTGGAATTGGGATGTGCTCTGAATCCGTTGTGTTATTTTTGTACTCAAGAGATTTTGGAATTCAAACCGGAATTCAAACGCACACACATACCAGAAAGACTTTGAAAGGGACTGACACAGAAAACATTGAAAAAATCTACAGGAATTGAGGAAGAGTGAAAGGAGGAAACGGAAAAGAAACAGAACACGAAGAGAATTCGGATTCGTGTTGTATTGTGGTACACTGCGTTACATCAACCACTGGAAGACTCAATGAAAGAGAAAGATTGTCAGTGCATTCGTCTGTGTGTATGTGTGTATGTATGTGTGTGTCATCTGTGTAAAAACCATTAGACTAGAAAGAAAGCACAGTTCTTTATTCGTCGACTTTCAGACATATATGTGATGTATGTGCACGTGCATTGTACGCTGTACGTTGTACATGCTACATACAACATACAGCACAAGCTTTCACTATAAGAGGAAATTCCCAAGTTTTTCTTGTATACAACAAAGCCAAGTCATGGTCGTAGCAACATTGGTTCACAGTCTGTTTGATTCACTTTGGTTTTGATATTTCCCTCTCAATACTCAATACTCAATGCTCAATATAAATTCCCCTCTGTTCCTGTACTTTTGATTCCTATTTCATCTGTCCATACAACTCTTGTGCTCAACATAATGTTTGATATGATGTTGAATACCTACATCCTACATGTGTATATAAATTATCCTCCATTTTACACTTAACTTGCAGTTTCTAGGATACTCAAGTTATAGGGAAAGATGTCCAAGAGCACAATCACTAACAACCAACAATAACTTGTAATCTCTCTCCATCTTCCTCCGACTACCTCTGCTACACTGCTTTTTATCTGGTTGAGGCCTGAGGAGCAATGACAAGCACAACGTCCAGATTTCCAAAGGAGCGAGTAAGTTACACTGGTTCTATGTGGGTTCTTCGGTTTCCTGGTTGCCAGTTGCCAGTCAACCTCAAACCATCCGCTCTCGTCTGCCTAAAAGCTTGATTTTTCGTACACTTTATTTTGTCTGTGCACAATGCACAAGCTCTCTCAACCACGATTTTCTCTATATGGATAAATGTATGTGCATGTAGGTTATAGGTGCATGAATCAGAACACACCAAACCTTTAAGACAGTTTAACGTGCCAAATATAACAAGCCTGAATTAGGAATTTGAAATGAGGAGATTCTCTACTCCTGTGGTTCCAACTATCTGAACCTACATGGTAGAAAAGCACGATATAGCTATACTAACTGTTGCTAAGGAATGTCGATTTCTTAAAAATACAAAACTTCAATTAAATACAAAATTTAAATTTGCTTATAAAGAAGAGCATATTATTTCACCTTGGAGAAGAAGAAAACTGTCAGGATTAAGTAAACCACATAGACAACGCTTACATAGCATACGTGATCCGACATGTTATCACGCTTTTAATGATACAAACGTTTCAAGCTTAAATAAACGTGATCAAAAAATTATCCGACGGAATGTTTAGACTTATCAGACGGTGTTGGAATATAGTTGATACAAATTATGACTCCTACGACTATAAGTGCATAACATGATTACGCGCTACAGGTAATGCTCACTGCAACGGCAGTACAAATATTTCATTACCTACTTTGAAATTTCACCGTATCTACAATTTGAAATATATACAATATATTATGTGTGTACGCATTTAAATCGAACAACGTAGATTTTTCAACTTTAACAAGTTAAGTATTCTAGGTTTTTCTCCTTCCTGGTCAGAAAGTCGTAGACGCAGAACTAGAGCCATAGATTGTGAATTCTTGTGAAATATTTTCTGCAGAAACTTTGAAATTATTTTTTGTTGTGCTCTTATTATTGAATAAAAGTTTCAATTGAAAGAGAAAGTTTAATAATTGAATTCCGTCAGTATAGAGCAAATTTTCCGTACTGTACATGTGTAGAGTGTAGAGTGAATGAAAATTGAAAATGTATGTACTTATGTGGAGAGAAACGAAAAATAGCTCTTTGCTATCCGTCATTGCTAATACTTAGGGTGCATCTTTTAAAGAACGAACACAAAGTTTGGAGTCTTTCTCTCTCTCTGAACAAGCTTACAAAAGTACAAAAGTTTGGTAATCTCAGAAACCTCAGTATTTTCTACCCTGAATGTATGCAAACTTTCTTTCTTTCTTTTTTTTTGGAAAGTCATTTTAAAAATATATTTCTGAAATACAATAGGAAATCAGTCCAAAAATCAACATTAGAAAAAAAAATCCTACATCGATGGCTTAACATTTAGCATAGAATGGTTCATGTTTTACATATTGTGAATGAAAACCACTCAATTTATCAATACCCTTCATACCATACCCCAAATTTAGCTTTCCTTATCTTTTAGCAGAAAACGTAAGAGTGAGGTATAGGAATATGTATATACTTTAAACTATATTTGTATCGCTTTTGTATATATATTTTAAAACTTCAGGTGATACATGGGAAAAATAATAGCTATAATATAGGCATTATTAATAATATTTCAAAAATACCGTGTATACACATATATTATATGGTTGCTATTTTCTAAAAAAAATAGAATCAAAAATGTGTAACAATATACTTCAGCACCTTCCTTGCAGCTTAACCACTACGTAATGACGCATAACGCAGAACTGAAGAAAAATACAAAATACATTGTAGTAAAATAAAACTTAAACCTAAACGGCTTTTTCTAGAGCGGGTGATAAACAATTTAGGATTAGTTGTTCCTTTTTCAATACAATTTTTACTCACAAATTGCAAATATAGCCAGATTACTAAGCTACATTACATGCAACATTAAACATAAAAAAGCAATTAAGCCATAAACATGTACATTATTCATGTCACAATACAGCATTAAAAGTTATATTTGCTGTAGTATTAACGATTAACCTCAATTAAACTCATTAAACTTAACTGCACGAAATACCTAATCTCAAACAAGTAGCATCACTCTTCAGGTACTGTCTAAATTGATTTTCCATAAAAAAATTGATACTTTCAGGTACTATATATGTATAGGTTCTATATGCTATATTTTTAATGTTTTAAAAATTGCAAGTCTTTCTATAGATGAGCATTAAATACACAAAAAAAAACGTTTCGGTTGGGGACGGTGTATTTTACTTTTTTAACTTATAAATCAGTTGATGCTAATATGGAAAAGGCTATAGAAATTTGAGATTTAACAAAGTCTTAGTAAAATTTTATGCATACTATTGTTTACAGTAAGATAAAAATAAAAAACCACTTTTTATGAAACTACTTTACCTCTATCTTTGAGATTAACTCGTGTATGTTGAATTTTTCTTGAATACGGAAAGGACGGAGGACGGAGTGTGCTTTAAGCAGTGTAACAAACTTACTTACCCCCTCAAAATTTACTAGCAAATGCACCCGTATCCTGTCGTCTTGACATTTCCTGGATTTGCTAATTTTAACACTTTTATCAATACATACAAGTAGCACAAAGAATAGCATATCAGGAAACATGCAGAATAGAACTGGATAATTTACTTTAAATGTTATCATTATAATATATTACACTTTATACCGCTTATTCAAATTTTCGATCCAATTTCTCTAATAACGTCACTTTAACGGCAATATATTTAGTTTTATGTTTTCTGATAGGAAAAGAGTCCGGATCTTTTGACAATAACGAAAGTATGTTGTGCATTTTCTGTATTATGCACTCACTTGCGTCATTCACTATATATACTCTCTCGTATTCAGTATTCAGTATCACCCAGAAGATAAAAACTTTAAGCCACTGTAGAATGAACTTTTAAACTTGTTTTAAACGTAAATCCGTGTTGGTAAATTCCACACTGCACAGGTATAATGCGTCTTTAGCACAAGGTAGTAACTGGAAATTTGATCATATTACAAATTACAAGAGAAAATTTAAAAGCATAATGTACCATCATTACATTAAGTACAACAAGGTGTAATAAATAAGAAGTTAAGCGAAAATCTGATCCACTATGAAATTTACTAATATATTTAGATAGCACTACATGTGTACAGTGTACGTACAATCATCAATAGAAGCACAGCCGTTTTGTCAACACGTGTGCTTCAAATTTGAAGCATGCTTTTATGCTGTGTAAACGTAGAGTAATGGAATGCTTGTAGCTTGTACACTGTACACAGTGTATAGTACACAGTCCATGCATGCCATGCGAGCGGAATAAGTATTACAATCAGAAAGTTAATTTAATTTTTAATTACAATTTTATAGACCATTGAAAATTGTCATTTGGATTAATGACTCCTGTGATATTAGGAATAGCCTAATCATTAATTACGCTTATAAACAGGCTTTGCACAATAGTACAGCAGGAACTTGCTCCTTGATTCTTTACATGTACATTTAAGGACTGCAAAGGATTGCGTGAATTATTTTAAAAATTTGATTCTTTAGTTTTTTGTAATTTCCCATTTTTAAAGGTCCAAAAACCCAACAACAGCCAAGTAGATTTCAAAGCTATTTTACTACAGTACAAAAATGTACGGTAGTAGCAGTTTTTGGTTTCTTGCTCATCGCAAGAAACCAAAAAAAATGAGGTGGAAAAAGAAAAAATGCTCAGCGTGAAGTTTGCCTCTTGCACTTTTTGACGTCTCATGTATTATTCAACCTGACAGAAAAGCGACTGTATATCGCCTGTGATCTTTTCAAAACGGACAAAGTTCATGTTAAAGACATAGGCTTTGTCCTTTTTGAAAAGATCACAGGCGATATGCTACTGCACATTGTGGAGTTAAAAGGACCTGCATTTGCAGTCAAATTTAGATACATATTATGTATCAACAGTATAGTCATACAAATCTACTTTACAAAATGTTTACTAATACTTCTGCATAAAATACATGGATACAAATTTACATATCCAAGAAAAAAGTCAACCATGTATACTACTGACTACTGATGACAGAAATGTAATTCGGAAATGAAATAAGCGGCTTCTGCACCGTCTTTTAGATGGTACAGAAGCACAAATACAAATTTGTTTTCTTGTCACATATTGGACATAATGTAATAATATACAGTACAACGTACAGCAAGAATGTCATAAAATTTATTCAAGTTTTTTAGCCCTTTACTTTCAGAATGAATGAGCTTTGATGAAACAGACCAAAACTTCATCACGCATCACTGCAAAAATTCAAGCATTGTACATATTCGTTAAAAAACATGTATAGAATATATACCTGAGTTACATTTTGAGTATTTTTTCGGATTTTTCACACATTTTCTCCGGCTTACTACATATTTACACGTTCAAAATACTCGATATGTGTCTTTTTACTGTATGGCTTGTGTTGAGCATTGAAAATGAAAAATTTGATGCAGTAAAAAGTATTCATATTGGCTAGATTATACTTAGACATACCTTAGTGAATGGAAACGAAACTTTATGCTAAACTTCAAAGTAAAGAGATTTTCTGAACTTTTTTACATATCTGTAAACATTTTCAATTTTGTATTTCTTTATTCTCTAAGCTTATAATTTTGTATGTTATTTGGATGTTAGACGTTTTCCCTTTGAACCTTACTAGTAATTTTTTGTTTAGCTCACATGTCAGCTCAAACTCTAATACCTAATACACGGTGATTTCCTGGTATTGATTCTATTTTCCATTTTTATCACGTACCTATACGTGGTTTTTAGAATGTTGCAGCTGTAGTATTTCTGCTGGATATGTATATTATATGAGTTTTAAAAAAGAATTACAAAGTCTTACAGTGAAGCGAATTAATTATATTGCACTTGATCAACTAGAAGATAGAAGAGCCCAAAAAAATTGCAATTGTCCTCCAAGAAATGTTATTTTAGAATATTTTAGAGCAGTACCTTAAAAAATTTAAAAAGAAGTGTCCAAGAGCTCATTGGATTTTTTTCAGATTTTTCCTCCCAAGTTCAAGAACTCCAGACCAAAAAATTTACAATCTGTTCATTTGAGAAACCAAAAAACAAAGGAAAGGGGAAAGGTATCTATCTGGTTCGTCTAGTGCACCAGCAGTAGATTAAACGTATTAAATGTACTAGCAAAAATAGAAAGAGGAGAAAAGTCGGATTGGATGCCAAACGCCAAACCTGATTGCCAAAGAGTTTTTGAATTGAAAAACTGGATAGCTGTTGCGTTTCCAGTTTCGCATTCATGCATTCAGAACAACCTATGCAAATTCATATGCCTTTAAACTTTGCTATATTCTATTTTATTTTTTATCCATTGTACATCGTATCGTACATCAATCATTTTTAATTTTTTGGTAAATTATCGTA
Source organism: Sminthurinus aureus (assembly GCA_034698265.1). NCBI lineage: Eukaryota > Metazoa > Arthropoda > Collembola > Symphypleona > Katiannidae > Sminthurinus > Sminthurinus aureus. The sequence continues at coordinate 7,795 of JAQGBH010006819.1, forward strand.
CAGCATTTTAGATTAAGCAGTTATAAAGTCTCTGTACTTTTTGCTTTGGTAAAAATACAAGTTTTCGCCTTCATTTAGGTAACAACGGTGGTATGACTTAGAATGGACGGAATCATTGTTATAGCTTAAATAAATCTTGTTTTTCATATGAAATATAAAAGAGAGAGGTATAGTTGTTTTACATATACACCTGCATATAGTACATCATATCGCGTGCATATGTAAACATATACCTACGTATAAAAAATATTACGATATGTACCTGCAAACATGGATATCGCTTGAGCATTGAGGAAAATATATATATCAGTATTGGGTTTGTTGAATCTCTGGTTATATGCTGTACTTTTCCCTTGTGCAGGTAGGATTATATCGCCTTGGGACCTTCTTGTTCTCTCTGCTTTGATCAATCTTGAGCTTCTTCTGTATTTTTTGTATAGCATCTGTATTCTGTATAGCATGTGAAGAATGAGTCGAGTTTTTAAGACCCCATTTCTGCCTTATTCATTTTTTGTCTTTGACGTTCTTTAGTCAGAGGAAGAATTTAAGCAACAAGTCAGTCATTCATGGACTTGAATTCAGCATCCAAGGTTGTGTGTGTAGTGTTGTGTTGGACGGGTGTCGTATAGAATGATACAAGTTAAAGGAAAATTGTGTGACTACGATTGAAAAATAAGGACAAGCAATTTTTTAGCACAAGGGACATATAAAATATAAAATACAGTCTGAATTTGAGCTCTTTCTTGCTGCCTTCGTAGTACAAATCCAATGAAATCTTGGAAATATCAGTGTACTCGATTCAATATTTTGTGCCTACTTGTGTGTGTGTATGTGTGAGTTCAATGTATTATGTGGAATACTAAATGTGATCAACATTTTTTCATTATAGTGATGTTTCATTTTTGACAATCTAATCAGGAATTAATGAATCAGTTAATCGTGAATCGATGAGGATTTCTGGATGGGAACTATTTCATTATTTTTGAAAAATTTTCATCTCAACCTTATTGACATTATTTGTTATTTCACGACTTCTTCCCAGTGGTAATATTATTTGTTTTCCATAATATGTGATTTTAATTTTCTTTATTTAAAAAAGTAGACATTACTTCAGAATAAAATTAGCCGTTCATAGGTTTTGGTTTTCGTACTAAATACCTGCAGTATTCTTTTGTATTATATTATGTACATACTAGAAAAGAGAGGTGTATCTATATATATACGTTATCAACACATGGTAGGTAAAAGAAGCAAAGGGCTTGATTTCTGCTCGGATTGTACCAAAAAGCTGTTGACAGTTTCATTGTTTACAAGTAGTAATGGAAGTTGGCTTCTGGGCTAATTACCAAAGATACTTGAAACAAAAATGGGTTCACAATTAATGCGAAAAACATTGTTCAAGTTTTTTCCAACGGTTTGAAATTTTGACAATGATTGGTCAAAGTCAGTTCATGCAAAACTTAGTAATCATGTCAAATTGTTTACAATACTTTTTACGACTGAGAATACGTATTTATAACCTTCTCAAAGTTCTCAGCAGTGTTCTTTGCAAAAACAAACCGACTCTTTCCATTTGATATGGAGTATTGGTTTAGGACGTGTATGTGGCAGAGTATAGTGAGCATTGAGCATGCATTTGTTTTTTTTGTACATGCTCATGATTATTTATTATATACTTATACTTCCTCATGAAAAATTTAAAATCGCTCAGTATTTTAAATCTGTTACACTGTACATAGCAAATAATTTTTGCATGATTATTTATTAGATTATGATGGGAGAAATGTTAATTTAGGAGCCTATTGGTATGCATATAATTCCGATGTTTTTTGACATACGCGTGACCCACATCTCTACTTTTGTATAATGCACAAAACATGCAACATGTTTCAAATGAAACGTATTGATAATAGATTTGTCTTTAGACTTTAGACCCGTCTGCTTTCACGGTTTAAATGTTGCATAATCATAGTAATCATTTATTCAGTGTTCCGGAGACTCAACTTCATAGTATAATATATGGGTACTTTATGTTATTCATCAGCAAGAACGCCGAACCTAATACACTTGGGTTTAAGTTATGTGTAAAGTGTAAACAATGATCTACTGAGCTTGTGCTTGTTAGACGTTAGGAGCAAAGAAATTCGTAACGGTACAGTTGCATGCGTTGCACTATTGATCTCAATATTATTGGCTAATATATATGTATGTATGTATATGTGCACATCTTTTATCTCTGTCTGTACTCTGTAGGAACATCTTTTTTAACCAAATATTGTGAATTTGTGAATAAGTTTTAGCTTTGGACGGTGAATAAAATCGTGACTAAATTTCAAGGGAAGGTTTCCTAACGACAATCTGTATTCAATATTCAATATAAAGGAATGTGCTGTTTTCATTTCCCCAGGCTCATGATGCTTTGTGTATTTCATGCCCATATCATAGCGTACACTTGTAAGTACTACGTATATTTAGGATTTAGAATTTAGGGGAATGTATATATTCAAAGTACTAGGCATTTGTTGATTGAAAATAAGATTCTTCTGAAACTTTTCTCGATTCTTTTTTTATGTGCAATTTTCTGATTGCTGAAGGTCATTTTATGAAAACGGAATCCACAATCAACTCAATACATATACACTTAATACATCTGGCAATAGAATAGTTTCAAGAATCATCATGAAGAATGACATGACTATAATTTTTTGTATAGTAGGCATCCTGCTTATAAAGCATGTTGCGTGTATTTTACTAAAGCATTCAAAAAACAATATTCAGTTTCTTTTCTATTACTGCTTCATGTCCATTGTATAGTTGTTTGCCAATATTTTCTGTGTTTCTAGTTTGTAATGATAATGTTTTATGTCATCATACTCACCACATTAAATGCAAAACCCGAATCCCTTAAAGGTTAATAAATAGAGTAAAAAATCATTTTAGCCGTGCAAAAATAATCTTGAACTAAAAAAATAAAAGATTGGCCTACGTATCTATGTGTGTCCCTCCAAATTTTCTGTATCAGTTAATACTTAATACTGAGGAAAAAGTATGATGCTATTACTGTAAACTGATATTTTTCTACAATTTGGAAACACAAATAAAACTTGATCTTTAGAATGTGTTCTAACGACTAAGTACACTAGAAATGAAATGATAGATATCTATGCGTATGCATAAAATAGCGCATGTATTAGTCTTAAAATTTGTAGTTACAGCCTACATTCCGATTTCACATTAGCACGAAACATTCCAAATATTTGTATATTTTTTTGCAAAATCATGTGTAAATATGTATATTATATTATACTATATACGTAATGAAATGCTTGCTTGATTGTTTTTTATTCTTTAGTTTTCTTTCTTCCTTGTAAATTATATTTGCTGGTGGAACCTCGAAAATTTGATGCCGAGTTTCACAAACTAAGGAGAGGATCACTATAAAATCTGAAGCAAAGAGGAAGAGGAACGTCAATGACACGTGCGTCCATACTTGCACATTTCTACAACACAGGGCCTTTCATTATGATCAGAAGAAGCCTTCACTGGAACGAAAAATTCTCAAGTCAGTAGAGAGGAACTAAGAAATCTAACTGTTATACTTGATGTGTAGACTGTAAATTGTAAATTCTATGGGATTTGAGATTTAAGAAAAAGGATAAAGCACATGATCCATGAATGTGAACGTTCAACTAAATTTATACAATGCAAAATTACTACAATCATTATATTATCCTGGTGACGTTACTCTTCAGTTGTATAATATATCTTGCGTGATATATATTCTACGTTGGCTCGTTTTTTATAAGCTGAATTATAAAAAATAGAGGCTATTTGTTATTTAGAGGTAGTAGTAGTCAAATACAGAATACAAAGGTTCTCTTAAATATCCCTGTTATTAAAAGCAGCATGCAATAGGTATATGACAGTTTTAGTTCTTGAATCTTGAAACGTGTTAGTGCTATGTATGAGCGATGTATACTAGCCATTTATTATATCACTATATTATTGTCAAGGTTACGTTTCCCTCTTGTACTGAGGGATAGGAAATGTACAGTGAGGGATGACGAGGGATAAATGAGACGTGAG
>JAQGBH010006820.1:0-11880 GCA_034698265.1 Sminthurinus aureus
TACGAGTTCAGGTTTTGGCACCGACGAATGTGTGCACCTACGAGTTCATGGTACCGACAAGTTCAGTACCTACGAGTGTGGGCGCCTACGAGCCCAGCACCTACGGGTCAGTGTGTAATCTAATCAAAGTGCACAATAAATAATGGGAATATGTACAGAGTTGCTTGGAGAATGGAGAATGAAGAGTCGAAGACTAAACATAAGAAAGTATAATTTATAATTTATAAGCATATGGGTCAGAGAAAAATACGAGACATGCATACACACATTTGGATGTAGAATGTAGAGTGTGGAGCGGTATTTGTTTTTTGTAGATTGTAGATACTCACAATTCACAAGTCAGTCTCAACATTGAACATTGAGGTTTCCCTCATGTTTCTCCAACGCAGTTATGCGAGACTCGAAACTCCAGACTTGTGTTTGTCGATTCATTCAGATTCAAAATGTAAATATGTACGCATGTACATATAATATATATAAATATCCACATTTTGTCAGAGATAGTCAATAAATTTTGTTGTTTGGTGGCAGGGTCGGGTGTGTTACCAGTTACCAGAGATGAAGATGGAAAATGAGTATTGCCTCCCGGTCTTCGTCTCTGATAAATGAAGGAAAAGTATCTGATTCCAGCAAAGAAAGTGAAACAAAAACTTGCTCAAACTCTTTCTTTTTTATTATTATTATCAGGCCTTTCACTTCTCCCTATACTACTTTTCCTTTCCTTTCTTCATTCTAACTCCTTTACTTTTATTCAACATCGATGAAACTACAACGTATCAACGTATCTAAATTTTCTCAAGCAGGCAAGAAACTCCAAGAATGTCAAAAATTTTTGCTACCCCAAAATATTTCTAATGCATCATAAAAATTATGACAACAAAAACATGCTCCATGAAAACATGACAAAATGAATGGGAGAAAGTTAAGTTTGTTCATGCTTAAAAAATCTAGAGCCTAGAGTCTGGATTTCGGAATCCGGAATATAGGAGCCCGCATAAATATTACGTATTATACATTATACACACACACAAAAGACTCTAGACTTGAGTCTTTTACAACCAAACGTCCTGTCAGGTCAAATCCAAAGAATGAAAAGATAAAAGATATTCCTGAAATTTTTCTAAAAGCCCAACCCAAAAACTCCCGACTTTTTGACCTCCACACGTCTTCATCCTTCATCCAACTTTTCATTTCTATGAACCTAACTTCTTCCTTTTTTTTTAAAATGAGGGAAAACATTCAGAACAAAAAAATGACAGTTACAATTACGTCAGTTTTTTCAGTACTTGTCAAAAGGGACTCAAACTTGCTGAAGAACTTGCTTCTGATGGACATGATTGCATAAGAATGATACACAATTTCAAGTTTTACTTTCCTTGAAAATTTGGAAGTTCTAGTACTAGTTTTTGAACAGTACTCAATACTCAAAGCTATTTAAAAGAGGTCTTAACATTCTTAACATGAAACAAGAGAAAGAGCTTGATGTACATTTGGTACTATTTCCGGATCATCAATATCATCATCATGATAAGAGATAAGAGGCTACAGATCACATTATTTAAGAACGTGACATAAGAAACCAAGGTTTGGAACTGTAATGAAATTTTAGACCAAAAAGCTTTTAAACTACTTTCAATTCTGCAGTCTCCAAAGCTCATAGCTCCCTAAATGCATATTATATATATTGTACATTGTATTGCATATGCTACATATTTGCTGTATTATATGACTAAAATATAATATTGAAGTAGTAACATTGGATGTTGGACTATGGGCTATCCATCACAAGTTTGAATTCAATTGAGAATGGAGACAGAGACAAGTGGCCATACAAACATGTGCTTCAAAACACAGAAATTTTACACTACAGTGTTACAAGAAAAAAATCCTGTGTAGTTCCATTCCTGGAAGATAATACTATTGAATATTTCTCGTTCCCATTTACGGGTGTCTAGTATCTAGTGTCTATATATATTCAGTCAAGATCCGGCTTACAAAACCTGAATCTTTTTCACTATTACACTTCAAAATCTAAAAAAAAAAAAACTTATGTAGACGCTCTGCAAAAAATTCTCCTAGCTATACAAAACTTCAAGTGCCAGTGGCAGGAAAAACTTCTTTAGAAAATATACACATCGTATTGAATTATTTATTCCATTCCATTTCCTTTCATTTCGACCGAGTAGAAAGTAGAACCAATTGGAAATTCTGCTTGTCTGACTTCAGCTTGTTATCCCTGCTCTCTGCTGTTGTACTATGTACGATGAAGCACGATAGAATTGATACACTGATACAGTCATAAATTCCCTACATTTTTTCCTATGCATAAAATCACAACTTTATTGACTGATCGGAAGTGGATAATGATAAAGTTTCTTCTTGAGACAGAATTTCTGACTCTGAAATCATGTTTTTCATGCAATTACCAACAAGTGTCATAAAAATTTTATAGTTTTTTTTCCTTTTTTCATGTCATGTCAAAATCAAAATTTTTAAGAGTTAACACTTAAACATAAAAAAAAGACATAGATGGTTAAGGTTAAAAAAAGGTACAAGTTTAAAAAAAAAATTGTTATTCTTACGATAAATTCATTCCTCTTGTAGCAGGAAGGAATTCCTCCACTCCGGTCCCCAATTCTCCTTCAAAACATACACTGAAAAATTCGGAGCTTGAAACCTAAAAGTAAAAAAAGGGAGAGAAAAGAAAACGACATTACTTCGATTATCCACGTTCCAACATCTCGGATCCAGATTCCTGAATCCACCATACATACAGATGTGAAAGTAAATGTAATCAAGAGTGAACGTTTATCCACCTACACTAAACCAAACCAAACCAAACCAAACTAGAATGTAGGATCTCGAGTACACTTTCACTTTTTATCTTGGTATTTTCTCTCGTTCACTCCCTCTATGCCTGCATCGGCTATAAATACTCCATTTCAAAAATGACTTTCCTGTTCCTACACAACACAACATATTTTACATGGTACATGTACTTTCTATTTTTCTGTCACATACATGTTGTGTATCCGTCGTATACGAATACGATGCACAAGAAAATGAACGGGAGTGTACTACATCCTGCATGCCTATATTATGTGCTATGTGCTTTGGTCCTTATCATTTTTTATCTTGCCTTCCCTTTTTTCAGTTATGGGCTCTTGAAAAACCAACAACCACATGAGATGTGGGCATAGTAATTTTTGACACGATGTTCGGCGTGATCAACCTCCTCCTGACAAAATATTACGAGCTACCACCATATAACGAAGCAGTGATGCATGATTTCTGATTTCTTCTTTTTATTCGTACCATATTTTATTCAATTTTATAATAAACACCAGCATCACAAATAAAATTTAAAAAGATCAAAAATTTAACTGTGTAATCTAGATATATGCACTTATTATTGCTCATACAAGAAGCTACAGACCATTATGTTATATAATACTAATTGTAGTGATTCGTACATGGTGAATATCTCTATACACAAGAAGAGTAAGAAAAATTAATTCCATTCATCAAGCACCAGCTGAGACTTGAGATATTTGATAAATGAAATGATTCCAAGAAAAAAGTAATTAACAAAAGTTGGTATTGGTATTGGAAAATTAGTCACATTATAATGATTGTGTAATTTTACCCTCTCAAACTCTTTCTTATAATTATAAAATATATAAAGAAAACTATACTTTTCCTTCCCTTTATTTTCCTTGTAGCTGTGATAACTGATACACAACTTCTGTATAGAAGATACCTAAGACCTATATTCCATAATATAATATTATATAAAATACATATCACTACTCTTGTGCAAAAGGAAAAAAGTAAAAAAGGTAGTTGTTATGGAGACTTTGAATTTTGGATTCTTGAGAACTTGATCATGAACACATGAATGTTGTTGTTTAGTGGAATAAAATTACGATAGCTCTTTAGATCTGTAAAAAAGAAGAAAAGGTTTCCTGCAGTAGAACGTGTAGCATGAAAAATGATTTAAGGCTCTTGTACACGTAGAAGATGAATAGTCTGCATAATTTGAATGTGTAAATGGTAAATAGTAAATGTAAAATGGATTGGGAATGAGAATAGACTGGATCACAAGAGCATAAAGTGAAAGGTGAATAAAGTAGGGCGCGGAATGGAGTAAAAGGAGATGGAGTAAGGAGAAAGGCACGAGGTGTGCTATAAAATCATAGTTTGTTGGAAGGAAAAAGGATATTCCCCTCGATCTAGAATCTAGATATATTCATCATCGTTATCCTTCGCTCTCCGCTTTTTCATTTGGTTTTTGATTTTTTTGCACTCCATTTTCATTTTTAGTGCCATAAAGTATAAGAAGATACAGAAAGGTACTAGTACCTACTGCCTACTACAGACATTGTAGATTGTAGTTTACATCATATTATATTATTATAGAGAAGACCTACATGTAAAAATTGATGGCATAATATATTTTCACAATAATAGCACTGAGGATTCAAGTATAAATTACAAATAAAATGTACCTGAGACCGAGCTAATTTAGTACGACGATTCTCTCGACTTTCACTAGGTCCTGGAACATACAGTAGTTGGTCCTGAGACGTATCTGGTTCTGACTTTGAGTCCATATCTTCGTTTCGAAGTAGCATTGCGGGATCTAAATTGTCTATATGGGTCAAACTTCGAGATCGGCCCTGAAAATAGAAGAAAAAAAAACATTCATGAAAACATGGGGATCAAGATTCAAGAATCGAGGATCAACGATATACATAATCTAGAATATTATGTAAACAGAATAATAGTAATAATCATAATAGTACATTCCAAATCACATAAATTATGCCCTTTGAACATTTCTCACAACACATCATTACCATCATACATGCAGACACCAGACACTAGACACATCAAGAATCAAGACTCACTCCACCCATACCTTTTACATTTAAAATCTCCAATCTCAAATCTCAACTATCACAGCCCAGGCACAAAATAAATGTGGAGTACATACACTACATACACTAGAAACTATAATCTGGAATCTAGAAACCAAACTGAGAAGGCACACAAACCGCCGTCAATCATGATTACGACGTGTGAGTCTCAATCCTCAATCCTGGATGATCGTAGTCATAAATTCAATAATAATTTTTCTCACTGAACTCTCGACAGAATCCCATTTATTCATGTCAACTGAGACCCTCCACGTTCTCCCACCCTTTCTCCAATCTTTGTCTGCTCGTACTTTCATCCTCCTGTTCTTGTCAGTGAAGAATCTCCATCTCAACATTCAACATCTATCCGTTTTCTTCATTCATTCCTTCATTCCCCCCATTCAGTCGACTATAATAAAAGATGCATGTGGCCTCGCTCTTTCACCAACTTCCTCTCTTTACCCCCCAAAAGTAGTGAGAATTGAGCGTTGAGCATTGTTAACGCTTTATTCCTTTCTACTCTTTACATACTACATACCTTTCACTCTCGTTTGGAAATTTGTGTAATTGATTGACGCATGTGATAAATACATCCATCTCTTTATTCCGTATCATGTGCACAGTCTATGTAATACATAATATCTAATGTTATGATTCACAATTCTGATTTCTAGGACCTTTTTTCCTCTAGTGCAAAAAAATACGATCCGATTTCTAACTCAACGTACACTAAATCCGCCTACGCTTTCGTCTTACCCCTTTTACTCAATACGCAATACTCAACAGAGACACTTCAACTTACCGCTAATCCAAATCTTTCAGGATTTAAGATTCAATACCTATCTATACATATCCACCTTAATCCATCCGTTTCTATTGTGATGATATAAACGGTAGCATGCTGAGCGGAGGAGCGGAAATGAGATCAGGTATTAATGATGCTTATGAAAGCTTTGAATATGCTTTACATTAGAGGTTAAACAAACCAAAGGCGCCAAAGATGTACATTTTTGTACCATTTTTTACAACATTATCACAATTCCTAACCGATATCAACTGAGAATACAAAATATATAATATTATTATATTATGATTGTACAAGAATCAACCAAAGTATAAGATACAGATTGTTGAGCGAATAATCCACTTACTCGTTACTTGTTAGTTTGATCACATGATTTGAGATTTGAGATGAGATTTAAAAGTTAGGGGCTGGAGGAGCCATTGACTAAACATTGTCCAACTTTTGTAACAACAAGATCAACTTGCCTACCATCCTTTACAAAGTTCCGTGTATCAGTAAGAGGAAGAGGAGAGATTCAGAATTCAGAAGAAAGGTAGATTGTAGATTGTAGGTAGGTTTGGTTTATTTATTCAGCAACACTGCTAAGTTGACACAGGAATCTCTCAAGTCTAAAGAAAACCTTTAGTACACCTATACAATCTACATTCTACATACAGTAGAATGTAGACGGACAAATCCTCCTGTTTTTCTCCATCACCTGAGAGTTTCAAAACAACTTATGATATAGACATTAGACACACAGTGTACACTGTACAGTATGATTGTGAACGAATGACTTGGGGCAGTCCAAAAAGGTAGTTTGTAGTGTGTGATGTTTGAGAAAGATAGATGGAAAATGGTTAATGGTTTGTGGTCGGTAGTTGGTAACGGGTCGCTGGTAAAACGCCAGTCACTTTCCCAAGAGATTTAAAGATAGATCAAAACTACATGTAAAACTTTCACTCTTAATTAGCCCTGATGCCGACGGTAAACTTTGGGACAGATTTCTTCCCTACACATTCCATGAACCGGGTACAATGTACATATAAGTAAATATGTATACATTATACACTATACACACATAAGAGGCCTTTTCCTAAATTTGTTTTAAAAGCATATTCAGGCAGTGAAGAGATAGCCAAATGGTAATCTAACTGAATTAGTGTTTAAACATGCCTTTTAGCTCTTTCATCTCTACCTTGTTTTGATACTAGTGTCTCGAGTCTAGAGTCTAGAAACTAGAAACCAGAATGCATGTAGAAGATGCGGTTAAGATAACATGTTATGCAGCATATACTTCATACAACATACAAGGAAACCGACATTTTCCTCCACTTCCTTTCTCTCTTTCTGTCTGTAGTCTATAGTCTATACAACTCCCACATCATCTTCTTTGGCCATCTTTCCTCATGCCTTCACTTTGACATTCTTTTGACAAAACGTATATACAAATGTAGTTGGATGCAAATAAAAATATTTCTGCGCTTTCTTTTTAAAAAGATGATCTAAAATATCAAGTTGGAGTTTGAGATGAAGATTTAGCTTGAAAAAATTAAAATGTTCACTAGAAAAGTTTAAACTATACATCTATGCAAATCTCAAGACTCAAGATTTACAGAACACTCTACACAACCAAATAAAAAAAATTAATGAAAAACTTCCTGAAAACGTAGACGAGAGCACTTAAATGGGCACATGTACAATGTACATAAAAGCACATCCACAGCAAACTATGGAAAAATGGTTACTTAGTAACTTGAAGTGAATCACATCATGATATGATCTGTACTGTGTAAAACTAGAGGAAAAAGATGAAAAACGAGTATCTTTCTTTTCCATTTACCTGAGACCGGAAAAGAAAGTAAGATACTGGGTAGGAGTCAACCAAACCAGACCAGGAAAAGAGGTGCCCATCTTCTTACTCATTTTGCCATCAGGACAGTCTCTGGGGACTTTGAACGAGGCCGAGGTCAACTAATGTCTTTCCCTTTCCCCATTTACCGCTTTACGACAACCACAACGACAATGACAAAGACAATAGCAATAACGCGTGTATACATCTTCCACTTTCCCCTACACTGTCTACGACTGTCTCTGGGGAACACTGTCAAAAATTACAACCTGGCAATTTCTAATGTTGACAAAACGGTTTGTACTTTGTACCGTGTAAACTCGCCACCATACTTGCAAGCCCTATTTTTTTATCCTCATTCATAATATTATATTATTACAAAGTACAACGTCCACAGGGTGTCCTGTCTTGATTCTTGACACACTACCAATTTTTCTTTATTTTCCCTTGTCTTGTGCTTCTGGTTGTGGGCTGAGAGAGAAAATCATACTGAATCATATATTTTCATGAGTTTCCTTTTCCCTTCAATTCTGAATTCTGACAATCGAAAACAGGCAGGATGTTGATCTTGATCATCATCGTCAGTGCTATCAAGACAAAAGACGGTGGTGATGACGGTGTGGATGTTCTGTCTACATATACAGGACTCTCATTCTCATCCGTATAGCCTGTCCTAAAGTCGTGGTTCTGGTTCAATTATTTGAGTTCAAGGTTTACTTCGACCTCTTTCCACCAAAGAACAAACACATGATATCATTGGTTTACTCAATGGAAGTACATGAAAAGGAACCACATGTATTTAGATACATCCAGCCAGCTATCCAAACTATCATCATCTTATGTCACTGAACATTACACTCACATTCTATTTTTATTGAGCAACGGAGAAAGTCCATTGAACATTGAGCATTGAAGGGAGAGGGAAAACTAAACTTGTAATAAAAAAACCCCAGCTTAAAGAACGATCACTATGCAATAAAACAACCAAATCCAAATCCGCATCCAAATACAAATAGGAAGACGAATCCGACTCCTTACATTTGTATGTATACGCTTTCTCGAAATTCAAATGCCTCACGGCAATATGACAACATCTATCTACTGTCTATCTGTTATCTATATAGCATCTATGTGAGGACATGACAAAAAATGATGAAGAAATCCACAATAAAAGTTTATTTTCTACCGCCATTGGTTGTTTTATACATCCATTCAATTTAACTGTAATACTGAATGAATGTGGAACGTAGAATATACACCATACTATTTTTACATTTCCATGTGTTTACATAGTAAACGCAATAACCGACAATCGACGAATGAATGAATAAGCAGCAAGTACATGTAGAAGGGAGAATATAGACTGCACATACAATTACATGCATAATATATATGCGCTGTACCAGCTAGTTTTATTCTTGGAACGTTGACACCTATGTTCTATATTCCAATACCAATGCTATTACACGTAGTGTGTACAGTGTACAGTGCACATAATATAAAGTATTGTGAATTGTGATACATCATAAATTTTGTCCCAACAATCTACAATCTACAGTCTCCAATAGTAATACACTTCTATCTAAATGTAGTAGAATTTGTAAGGCATTGTAGACAACGGAAACAGATACACATAAGAGTAGAAGAAGAAAAGGAGAGTACGTACTACATACTACACATACGCAGGAGAAACGTAGAGTCTAGAGTCATTATAGGATATGTTCAGTACGCATCGTTGTTTTCTCTTCCCATACTTGGACTTGGACAAAGTTGCCAGTACAGAAGAAAGAGAAAAGGAAAGCAATACTCTCTCTCTCTCTCTCGCTTGAGAACTTGCACATGACGTCATAGCCCGTGATACCGAGCGACAAGCTAAATCCAACGGAAACATATCATCATCATCCTCATCTTCATCATCAGCCCAGATGAAAGTTTTACGCTAGACTGGAACAATGAACCAGAATAAAAATAAACTAGTAAAAGATGAGCCATATGCTATATTATATATTATGTGATAGAGAGGAAAAGTATAAAAGTGCCATCACATATGAATACTGAACACAAATACAAATACAAATATACATATATTATACACGTACTTATGCCTTATGAAGTATTGTATAAACATTTTAGACATGTCAGTATTGAGTATTGTATTGTGTGGTATTGCGTATTATGCTGTAAGGCACTTAATACTTTATACAGATAGTTACGGGATGAAAGAAGAGCTCTCCATGAATGACTGATGGACAATATGCGCAACCAAATTCGAATTCGAATCCAAGTGTACTTCAACCACCCTCTCAACTCTCAATAAGCATCCTCGTCATAATAATAACAACAGCAAGAAGAACAACCAAGGACCGGCACTGGAAACTGAAAGGATTTTTGAAATAATTCTTTATTACAAGAATATTTCATGTAGAATCTAAGTAGATCCACAAATCTACTACTTGAAACTTGTGCAGCATACAGTATACAGGGTACTAAAATCTATAACACACACCTAAATGTATATATGTGAAGGAGTCGTAGTCATAGTCGTAGTCATATAATAATAATAAATCACTATTTCCCCATCTCAAAAAATACACATGAATGCAAAAAAAAGACAAGCGCTAATTACTATACTTGTTCTCATTTCCACGAGTTCCAATCAATAAATATTATGGGTTTCTATTATTCCAGTCCATAAACCATTTTCCATTCACAATTCTGCACGGGTAAGAGGAGAATGTAACATCGAATATCTATAATATACTAATACCAGGGGAATGAATATCTATTATGTATTATGTATGATCAATTACACCCAAAAATAGTCAAAATGACTCGGATAAAAATATCCCTATCGTCACGACATTACATGTTATGGAAAAGTTGTATAATATAATATACTGTCTTTTCCATACGTACACACACATACACGTGCACAAAATAATCAACGCCTACAACCTAAAACCTACATGTATACTAGGAAATTTCGGTGTAAAACCTAGAAAGCTTCTTGTGAAATGGAAAAACGAAACAACTTTTTCGTTTTTACTAATGTGTAATGTGCTATCAATTTCAAAGTCAATGTTTTGATGCAATATTTGATGATGTGAACACTGAACACGTGAAGATTATTGATCCCACACACAACATACTACAGCCTAAAGCTATCAACAGCTTGATTCAGACAAACACTTGGTGAAAGTTGTTCATTTTTCACAAGAAAAAAAAGCTTCCTAGTTTATGTACGTACATACATAAAAGACAGGTGAAAATGTATAGTAAAATACAAATGACTAAATGACTCTAAATTCTATGTACTACTCTCATGAACTACATTTTGAATCGGACAAAAAAGTGGGACCATGTCAATTCCAAAGCCAGATTGTACCTCGATCCTCGATACATATACCCATGTATCATCCAGTCATTTGAAATTATATGGTTGGTTGACAAAGCTGTAAAAGCGGTTAAAGTGACCACTCATTTCTTTATATTATAAATTATGCAGTATATTGCATGTTATATGTTCCCAGATCTCATTGTCAGTTCGCAGATCCTGGATGCCCAGAAATAAACATGTGGAGAACTCGGACAATGAAGTTTTCTACGGACAAGAAGATGACCAGATGACAATGAGAAGGAAATCAAGATGGACAGTATTATATGAGCGTTAAATTGAGTGGAGAAATGATTCTACAAATTTACCACGTACAATGTACAATGTCTATAGACACACATACATGTCCTCCTTATATTTATAACAATCTATACAATTTACAGCTGTCAACAATGAAAGACGACATGAGCACAAAAAACGCATACAACAACAGGCAGAGGAGAAAAGAAGTTTCATCCAACTCCACAGAAGATGATTCTAAAGACATGACATGGGTAAATAGACGACATTGAAGAGTCTCTGCTCCTCAATCTTTCTCAAATATCTATATATTATACAAGTGTATTTCACACACATACGTTGAGATGAAAAAATATGATCCTTCTACTTTGACTTTTTCAATTTATCTCATAGCTTTTTCATTTTCATCCCAGAGTCTCACTTACAGCTTTGACTTTCTCAAGAAACTGAGGAAAGTACGACACGTAAAAAAAACAAGGGCAGGAAAAAACAAATGAAGATTGAGAAATTGTGGATTTCACTCACTTTGATTCTGCTTCTTCGAATTGTCAAAGACAAAAATAGGTTACTTTCTTATTCACTTTCTCCAACCCTCCTTGTCAAACACATCTAATATTAGGGTGGCCCAAAAAAATTAAAGTTGGTGGAATCTTTCGGGCTGATGGCTCTATAGTTACCTACACCTGAGTAG
>JAQGBH010006821.1:0-11879 GCA_034698265.1 Sminthurinus aureus
TCCTCTTTTCTGCGCCCTTCTTTCTCGGCGCCCTACGCAGTTGCGTACCTAGCGTATGCCTAAAACCGGTACTGGCTGATTCTTCTGGCCATTTGCACTCTGACTCATTCTTATTCTTCATGTTTAAATTCATGGATATTTTAAAGCGCAGGAGCTGGAACTGAATTCGGACTGATTGTGAGTCACGTGATGAATTTTGTGATAAATAAAATGCATCAATATGGAAAAAGTTCTAGATGGAAAAGTAATTTTGCCTTCTCTCCTTTTTTTGTGAGTCATTCGTCTCCGCTTCCCTTTGAACTGACGAGCTTCTACGTATTTTTAAATTGTGGGACGACAGAGTTGATAAAGAAACAGTCAAAAGGAAAACGCAGCATTTTAATCCTTTGCCTTTGCTTTGGTCAAGTCGACGAGCTTCACTGTGCAATGTAAAAGAGAGAAAGGAAAGAAAATTCTCTCTCTAGATTTCTCTCTAGTGTACATGGTTCCATTCTACTGACATTTTCTTGGTGTTCTATAAGAAACGTTTGATTTTGACACTGGGTTGAATCAGATCATTTAAACAAAGTGAGTTTTTCTGCACAAGGTGAGCTTTTCCTTGTTGTGTAGCATAATTTTCCTTTGTGTATGAATATTTTGATCTTTTATTCCGGAGTCCAATGCGTTGTTACTTTGAAAATTGAAGGGATAATTTGATATTTTTTATATTTTATGCATCCACGATGCACGATGTGTAAACTTTTATTTCAAAATATTTCCATAAGGTTTTTTCTTCTGAATAATTGCAAATCTCGCACATTTTCAATAATCAAACAACCTGTTTTTTGTTGTTTAATTTTTGAAATATCTACGATTTTAGAATTTTTTTTCATCACCTGAAAAAGAGGGAGAACGAAATTCGAGGGATTTCATTGGAAATTGGACATTGGACAGTCAGCACTATTGAAGAGTCAGAATATTGTTGGTCGACTGTTGAAAATTAAAAGGAGAAACGGCCAACAAAACGGGAAAAAGAGTAAGTAAACAAAAAACAGTACAAAAGCAAGTTGCGTTTTTTTAATTTTCCAATTTTCATCAACATTTTTTAACGCTCATTTTGTGTCTAATTATTTCATATTTCATTTTATTTGTAAAAGCAATGCAATTTGTGAAACATTTTTTAGGAATTTCAATGTGAAATAAAAATCAGTTATTGGAATTTACTGCGAACATTTCAAATATTTACTGTGGTTTTTGATAATTTTCAAACAGAAAATGCGTGGTGACAAATCCGAATCTGACAATGTGGAAACTACTAAAAAGTCGGTCTTCATTTGTAACTACTGTCAAAAACAATTCCGGAGTCCGAGTAACTTGAAACTACATGTTCCAGTCCACACAGGCCAAAAGGACTTTCATTGTAATTTGTGTGATTATTCTTGTTCTGAAAAAGCAAGTCTCACAATTCACATCCGTCGGCACTTGAAGGAGCGACCGTTTAAATGTCAAGAGCCGAATTGTGAAGCTGCCTTTTCTTCAGCTGGGGACTTGAAATCGCATCAACTCATTCACAAGGAAAAGGACAAGAAATTTTCCTGCTCACTTTGCCCATTTAAAACTCATGCAAAATCCTGTTTGACTCAGCACATGAAAAACATCCACTCTGAATCCAGGCCTTTTCAATGTCCACATGCAAATTGTGGATTTTCAGCCAAACAGAAAAGCCATTTGAAATCACACTTGATGATTCATTCCGACGAGAAAAATCAAGTTTGTCCTCATCCACATTGCGAATTTAGGACAAAACGGTCTTCAGATTTGAAAGTTCATCTGGAAACTCATTCGACCGCGAAGAAAAGATTCAAATGTCATTTTTGCTCATATTCGTGTCATCAGAATAGCCATTTGGTTCGTCACACTCGTCGTCACACCCGAGAAACTCCGTTTGCTTGTCAGCTCTGCCCCTTCAAATCCAAGAGCAAGAGTAACTTGAATCGCCACATGAAAACTCACGCAGATCAAAACTAAACCATTTTGAGCTTAAGAATTCATTCTTGAATAATTCTTCGGATGATTGTAAATACTGTAAAATATGCGTGCGGTGTTCTTGTAAGAAATCAAGTTACTAAGCAAATTATATCATTTTAATTTTCTACATTCCGACTAATATTTTTCTGTAAATTAAATAAAAATGACTAATTACATTTCAAACAAAGTCTCGTAAATAAAATTAACATGAATATTCAACTGGTTTAAATTGCCCTTGATCTTTTTTCTAAACATAATTTCCATTATTTTCAGCCCATTTTCTCTCATTTGTTTCAAGCTTCGTTACTTTGCAAATCAATTTCAGGTTTTTGCATGTTTACTATTCAAGCAGATGACAAACTCATTTGAACACTTTGATCCTGTCCAAATTGATATCTCAACTGCATCAGGGCCAAAGGGACAAGAACAAAAAATTGCCAGTGCCCGACGGAAATAAGCTCGCAAAGGTCAAGTCAAGTTCGTCTTTTGTCAGAAAACTCGAATATCGGAAATTTTCTCAAGGCGACAACAAAAACCAAAGGATTTTAAATCCACCGCGAATTTGAATTTAATTTTCTCGTGCTCAATTTTGGAAATTGGTCCAGTCGCCACCGTCGCAGTTTTGGTTGTCTTTGGCTGCGGAATGCAAATAAACCCAAATATTTTGCTCATTTTCCCTTTTAAGCAGCAAGAAGACACAGGCAAAATCCCAAAAGTTACAACTCTGAATTTGCACAGTAAATGAAATGTTGACCACAGCTCAATTTTGCTGGAATTTCAACATTTTGAAAATCTTCTCTGAAATCTGTTTTCTACCGATTCGAACCAAAGCAAAGATGAAGAAACGAGCAAAGTCGGAATCGGAATCGGGAGAGAAATTTTGAGAAATTGTTGGCATTTCCGTGTTGATTTCGTTTTGACTTTGATGTACATGGAAATTTCTCTTGTTCTGTCGATTCTTGAGCCGAACCTTTTCAGACCAATTCCTTTCAGTATGAACTTGTTGTTGCAGCTCAATTTCCCGTTTCACGTGTTTCCTTTTCAATCAGAAGCCAAATTTAATTAAACATTAAACATGAGCAACTTTTGTCGTCAATTGGCTCAGCTCCTTTACGGAACGAAAGCAGAAACTTGTGCTTGTTTTGCAGTCTTATTGCATTTAACATTGAATCAAATTTTTCAACCAATGGCAGAGAACAGCAAACTCGGTTTATTATTTTTTGCCTCAGTTGGCTTCTTCGTTTTTTGGACAAAAAATAAATGTTGGCTGTTTACGACTCCGAGTTAAACCAAATCGAGTACAAAATGTGGTAAGCGATTTGTATTGAAAAAGGACAAACTGATGAGATGACTTTCCTGTCTAGCTCTAACATTTTTGTTGTTGATCAACTGAGACGCATTTTAATTTTTCAGATTCCCGTTGCAGCTGACTGAATGGAGTCAGGGATTTCCACTAAAGTTAGAGCTTTTTTTGCTCCTTGTTTATGTACGGAAGAAAGTACAGTGGTTTTTCATGTGGCGATTCAAATTACTCTTGTCCTTCGATTTGAAGGGGCAGAGTGGACAAGCGAAAGGAGTTTCACCCGTGTGGCGACGAATGTGAACAACCAAATTCCCATGTCGGTGATTTGAATAGTCACAAAAACCACATTTGAATCCTTTCTCCCCTTCAAAATGAGTTTCCAAATGAAGTTTCAAAACTGATGACCATTTTGTCCTGAATCCACAATTCGGATGAGGACAAACGTGATTTTTCTCTTCAGAATGAATCTTCAAATGCCGATTCAAATCACTTTTCTGTTTGGCTGAAAATCCACAATTTTCATGTGAACATTTAAAAGGTCTGGATTTGGAATGGACCATTTTCACATGACGAGTCAAATTGGATTTTGTGTGAGTTTTGAATGGGCAACGAAGACAGGAATATTTCTTGTCCTTTTTGTTGTGGACCAGTTGATGCGTTTTTAAATGAGCTGATTGTGTAAAAGAAGCTTCGCAATTCGGCTCTTGACATTTGAACGGTTGCTCCTTCAAATGAGTTCGGATGTGGACTGTGAGACTTCCTTTGTGAGCAGTAGAATAGTCACACAGATTACAATGAAAATCCTTTCGGCCCGTGTGAACCGTCACGTGTTGTTTCAACTTACTCGGACTCGGGAATTGTTTTTGACAGTAGCTGCAAACATGTTCAATCTTTTCAACCCGTTTCTTTGTGGAGTTGGATTTCCAGTTTTTACTCCTGTTCATTTTCTGTGTAAAAAATTAAAAAAATTAAACTTTTGACAGATTTTGCACACTTGAGAAAAACTACTGCTCAAAAATCCAAGGCATAAAAAATATTGTTTAATCTGTCTAATTTTCATTTTTGATTTTTGATTTTTCTAAAAAATGAGTTTGACGAAAAAAAATATACAATTTTCATGTTATTTTTACCTTGGTTTTCTTTTTCATGGTATTCTGATCCTTTGGCATTTTACCCTTCACTTGATAAATTTTAAATTGTTACGCAACGGCTGATTCAATTGATGAGGATTGACAAGTTTTTTATTTGCACTTGAGGACTGTAAAATGAATTTGGTTTCAGAAGCTGGAAGCCAAATCTATTGAAATGTCAGATTTTTACGCCAGATGCAAAATCAGCCAGCTCAAGACTCAAGACTCAAGACAATGACTCACTTTCTATTTATACACAGAGCAAAGACAACAGAATAGGGAAAAAGAGGAGCAGCGACACATGCAAATCTCAACGATTCCAATGTTTTAAAATTTCCACTTGTCCAACGTCCATTTCCACAGGAGTTGACTACAAAACGACCGACAGCACACTGAGAAAGTACTTAAAACTCCACAGCACACCACACAAACATTTAATTCTAGATTCCAGATTACGTCTTAATTATTCACGTGAAACAGGATTGGAAGTGGATGGATCAAGCAGACTGAAGGTTCTCTCGTTGTCCGTCCAGATCCAATTTCCGAGTGATCGAGTAGCGTCGTACAATTTTATGTGAAGCTGAGTGGATGAAAAACAACAACAAGAGGATGAATTACGAGTGCTGACTAACATGATTTTTTTAGATATTGTGACGACAGAAAAGTTCAGAACGCAGCATTTAATCCTATGCCTTTGCTTTAATATAGTGGAAAAGCTCTACATTCTACAATCTACATACTCGATGTACAATTATTCCTGCTTTGTGTCTTATTTCCATGAAAAAAATCATTCTGTTTTACAAGGAAATTATTTGCAGTTGTTTCCATAATATTTTTTCTCGATTCTCGATAAATTGTAAATTCCAAGTAAAAGGACGTGGACATGAAAAATGAAAAGTTACGAAAATCTCAGGATTTTCAGTTGCAGTCGAGTGTGCAAATTTGTCTGTGTTGTAATGTACATTTTTCATGTAAATTGTACCTTACAGCTGAATTTACAGTTACAAGTAAGTGGATGAATGAATAATGAATAAACATGTGGATGGAAAAGAGGGGAATGAATGAAAAGAGATGATGATTCAGAATTCAGAGTAGATTTATTTATTTCGCAGCCAACAGCCAACACAGTTTGAAAACCTATGCCTATGCAAAATAAAAAACATTTATATCAAATAGAATTGAATAATGACGAGATTCACTTGGAAATTTTGCTCCTCTGCACAAAAAACTTCAAGTGTTTCCCTCTATTTTGTTCTTCTTTTCGTTGTCCTTGTCCTTGTGCTGGGGTGAAATTTATCATCTGTACTCTCCACCTTCAACATGAACAATGAACAACACTCTACTTGGTTAATTGACATTTCCATTTCTTTTGACTTTTGACTTTTGACTTTTGATATTGAGAAGTTGTGGAATTAAAATGCTTTGTCATTTTTGATTGGACTAATGATAATTTTATTTGTGTCTCTGTCTTTAACTTTAGATTTTTGGGAGATGTGCCAAATAATCCAAATTTGGTCTCTATTTGTTTTCAGGTTCAATTCCTGCAAAAATACTACTATGGCCAAAAGAGAGTGAAATTGGCACAAAAGCCAAAGCCAAAACCAACGCCAACGCCATCTTCAATGCAACAATTGTAGGCTTCAAATTGAGAAAAGGGGCCAAAAACTCACAAACAAGGGGCGCCAATATCGATAAAAAGGGCACAAAACCTGAGAAATGCCGGAGGCCATTTTTTTTGTCTCAGGCGCCATGTAGCTTGCTTGGAGCGATAACTGATTTTGCTTAGGGTTTGCTTGGGGCGCCCAAATCCAAAGACAGGCCCTGTGGGCGTCTATTGTTGAATTTTACATGTCATTTGCTGCAGGAATTTAAATATACAACTTTTTCCATGATTATTTTTTTCCAGATACAAAAATATGCGTAGCCGTTGGAATGCAAAGTTTGAAAATCGTCCGGATTTTGATCAACTCGGCTCTGTCACTGGCGCTGGTGCTGAGCGCAGCGATGACACTAACTAAATTTTACATGTTTGATGGTTAATTTTTGTACTGAGCAGAGCATTTCATTTTTACGAATTCCCCTTTTCAAAGTTAGAATGTTTAATAAATTGTAGATTTTTATTCAAATTTTGGTGATGAAGAATTCAAGATCAATTTTGCATGCTCAGGCTTGTCGTTGTCTCTACTGTCTATTCTCTAATGTCTAATGTATTTGTTAAAATGTAATGACGAATGACAATGTTAAATATTATACCAACGGTACTTATGGCAGTTATGGCATTAGATAATAGATAATACATGGCGTTGCTATGGTAACGAGGGCTTTATTTGCCTCCCGTGTCCTTTTAAGTTTTTATTATTGATTTAGTCATCAATTTCCTCGTCACTTTCCTCGATTTTCTTATCACTTCCTCTTTCCTCATCCGTGTATCCGTTGAGGTATAGTTCGCGGCAGTACTCCGAGGTCACGTGGGTGGGCTCCAGACCTGGCCACTTTGATAGTTTCCACGTGTCGTCAAACCATCCTAATATCTGGTCATATACAAGGATTTTTAGTCCCTTATTAGGTCCCCAGGCAAAATCAAGATGGGTGAAACAGGGAACTTGATCCAGATGACAAAAATGATTATTAAAAATTAATCTTTCTATAAGTATTCACAAAAAAAGTATGTTTACTTTTTACTGTTTACCTGTGACATACTCGACTCTGGCACAGTTATCCGTGTAACATTTTTTTATTTCTTGTGATGTAAATTGTGCATCCTGAAGAGTAGAACAATAAAACAATGAAAAAGGGAAGAATGAAACGGACGAGTTTGATTTCACTGCATATTGAACATTGAACATTGGAAACAAAGGAAATTCGTTGCTTTGGTAGGTGTTCGCAAATATCAGTCACTTACAGCAGGAACGACAAGAGGATCACTGAGACCTCCAATTAAGAGAGACGGCACTTGGACATCACCCACTACGCCGGGGGGTCCACGGTCCCATATAAAGCGTGGTTGTTGTCCGCGTTGGGGTGGTCGAATTTTCGAAATTGCTTATTGGTAAAAAATTGAACATAGTGTCGGACCGTCCCTAAAGAAATGAGGTGGATCAAACGAAAGTAGAAATAAGTACAAAATCAGGGAGCAAATCAAAAAATATCAAAAAAACTTGAGCTACAATAAAAAACAAACAAATAAAAAGTTACGGAGGGAAATGTTTTCAGGAAAGAATCCCATGGCCCGTTGATAAGCCGGGATGTTTTTTATCAAGGGATCTCCAGTAATAAGTTGCCCGAGGGGTTCCGGAACGTTCAAAATCGTCTTTACAAGGGGCACGAGCAAAGGCGCAAATATGTTAAACAGCTGGAGGGCAAAAGTAAATGACGGGGTGTATTCTGCAAATATTTAAAATACTCGATACTCAATAATCATGCTTCATCGTTCATCATTCATCATGAAAAAACCACCAAGGAATTAATTCAAAATCAGCAAAATTCATTAAATTATAAAATTCAAATTTTTTTTTTTACTCAAAGGCCCATCAATTTCTGCCTCTGCCAACTTTCCCACCTGCTCATTGGTCAAACCGGATAAAAGTAAAGAATATAGAAAGAAAATCAAAAGGTCGAAAGGTCAGAAGGTCATAAGTAACATCAAAGGCCGAAAGGTCATTTAAATATGACGTACTTTTCGAAGGAGCGCATGAAAAAGGTCCGAGTTGAGAATAGGGCCCAGGATTTTGAACTGACTGCCAAAATTATGAATGTACATTGCAGGAGCCAGACCCACAAAACGATTCACATTTGCTGCATAGTGATCCGGGTTTTCACTCGCATAGATAAAAAACTATAGAACCAAACACCAAACAATGAACAAAGAAAAACGGTCACGAGTCAAAATAATAAAATACTCGGGAGCAAAATACAAAATACGCGTATTTTTAGGTTTATAAAACAAACGAACCATCGTGGTGCCCATTGAGTAACCTGTAGTAAAACAAAAATAAAAATGTATGTGCGGCAAATTGTGCATCAAAAATAAGGTCAAAACTTAAAATATTAAATATTGAAAATATCGCATACTATTCGATGCATCATGAAAATTGATGGACGCCATTTTGAATTTGTAAAATTGCCGACGTAGTTGATTTTGTTGCTCCCTGTGTCCTTTTTCATTTGCTCAATGGTCGACATTACATCATATTTTCCCATCTCCTGAACGCTTTTTTAAAACAAAACAACAAAAAAAACCGCCACTGTTAGTAATTGACCGGTAGATGATAGATGGCGCCATTGATTTTGATTTTGTACAATTTATAAACAGTTGATCAAACCTGTGGTGCCAATATGAGCTATTTTGGTCTTTAGAATCTTCAGTCCGGTGCTCATCAGAGTATTTTGTGCCTCTTGCGTTCCCTGTAAACAAAATAATGAATATGAAATTTATAGCACTGCACTGGCGCCGCATGATAAACGCCAAAAATAATATATTCCGTCATTTGAATTTACTGGTTTAAGCTCTTTTAAATACCTATCCAAACTTCATATCCAGCATCAGCGAGGATATATGCTATTTGGAAAACACCGAGACAAAAATCCAAAATCAAGAAAAACAAAAAATATTAATCAGCTAATTCAAAATTCAAAATTCAAAATGGCGCTCAAATTTCTAGAAATTTCTTACGTAAAACATATTTTGAATCCATGTACAGCCAATCCGCTCCGGAACAGAAGAGACCTTTGAAAACAAGATTTTAAGGTCAAAGGTCAAAGGTCATTTTTAATTAGTGAACTTTCCTTTTGTAAAAAAATGGTTGGCATAGCAACGTAATTCATAATAAAAACACGAACCATGCTGAAGTAAAACTGGAAACTTTTTCTTGTCATCACAATTTCTGCGGCACTGAATTCGCCACGCAGTGAGGATGAATCCATTGTCCGAGTAAATTTTGACCTCCTTGACCTTAAAACTATTGCTTTTTATGACCTCAACCTGCAACCAAAATAAAATACATTTGTTGATTCTGTACCGTTTTGGCTAGTGAACTATAAGCTGGATTTAAAAAACAGGAGTTTAGAAAAATTCAAAGGTCAAATGTTAAAGATCAAAGGTCAAAGGTCAAATGTCAAATGCCAGTACTGGAAAAATTTTAAAATAGGAGACAAACCGGATTTTGGTATCGACAGGTGTCCGGTAAATTAACAAGATATGGAGGCAGATTGTAATTCATATTTTCTAGAATCGGCCGGTAATGTATGGCCAGTTTTTGAACAGCACTCAACAAAGTTCTTAGACTGGTCACGTCGAATTTTGCGGGTTTAGCTAGTTCTTTCGGGCATGAAAGGGCAGGAAACAAGTCGGGCAAGAGGGTGGATGTAGGAATGAAACAAGCAGAGAGGGCGGTTGAAATCAAGAGGAAAGCTTGATTATCAGCTCTTTGGCTCTTGCTTCTTGACCAGAGTTTCATTCTGACGGATTTTTCTATTCAAATTTCAACTTTTGACGAATTAATTTGACAAGCTAAAATTCAAAAATTCAAAACTTCAAAAACTGGTCTCGCTCAAAAAATGTTCCTATTCCTCTCGTTTTCTCGAGAGACAAAAGAGAAATCCACTATGTGATAAAATTAAGCGTTTTTATCTCACAAAATGGCAGTCATTGTTTCTAAATCCGTGGTTTGTGGATAAAACCACAGAAGCCACTGAACATTGAACAAAAAAACCTGCACCAATAGAGTCTAGAGTTTCGCAGAATTGAACACTGAACAATACCATGCCAAAATTTCAATGCCACTTGTAACGTTTTGCAAATAAACATGGTACATTTATCAACTCAATTTACAACTAGATGAGTATTGAGTGCCGAGTGCCGAGTGCCGAATGCCGAACGTCTGGCAAAAATGTTGGAATTTTTGTAACTAATCTGATTATCATGATGGTGTAAATGTCAATCCGTCATTTTTGCTTTGTGTGCCACCAGCCACAAGAATCGCAATTGCCATTAGCTCGTGGATTCCTGGAAAGTGGAACAGTTGCCGTGCTTGAGGTTAACATAATTTAAGACAATGGGGAATTTTCTGAAGTTCTACCGTCATAAAAAATGTTGTTGTTTTACATGAGAATTGAGAATGAAATTTCTGTAATTCCAAATACTTTTGACCCTCTGCCAAAATGTTGATATTTGGCTGAGAAATGGGAAACGAAAAAAATGTATGTAGCACGAGCAAACACAGACAACAAAAATCTGTTGCTATGGTTTTTCGTAACTAATTGTAAGGAATTTGAAAGAAATCTCAATTTTGATCTGGAAAATCAGAACCGGAATGTTGAAACTGGAACAAAATGGGTGGAATTTCAAACTTGAACCTATTCACAATCTACTCCATTTTGAATCGTCTCCCACTTCAAATTGCCCGTTTCAACGGGATTCTTCCTCACAATGAGTTTTGAGTTTGACTATAATTTTGTAAAATTGTTGTAAAAAATGAGAAAACTGTCAATTTCACAAAAACGCAGAAATGGAAAATTAGGGACTATGGATTTTGGAGGATCCTTAAACGTCAAACATTATCATCAATCTCCGTAAACCGTATCTACAATCTGCATTCTCAATTCTCAAATTGCTGCCACTTTTCCTATTTATTCGTACAAAATAAATAATAAATCCACCTAAATCATAATTGGAATTGACTTGATTTGAGGCAATCACAGTCAATTGAGTCGCTTAATTTTCTTTGGCAAATTGGAGTTTCCTCTGACTGGCTCGGGTTCTGGCTTTGGCTCAACTCGGTTACTATTAAATGTGTAAATATCTAAATGCCCTATAGACAACGGACAACGTTATTGAGGAAATTGAATCGATCCACCAACTTGCAAAGGACATGGGAGGCAAGTAAAGGCTATTTTGCCCCCCGTCCAATTTGGCCCAAATTTGGTACAGATGTACTTCAGACCATGGGGAACAATGTTTGTGAAGTCATTTTAAAAGTGATTGCCCCTTTTGACCTCTGGAGGTCACCAGAGTTCAGAATTTTTTGTTGGACTTTGACGCCGTTTAAAGTTTTTATTCAATATTTCATACATGTTTTTACACTAACTCATTTTACACGTAAACCTTTGAATTTAGACGCATAATACCTTCACAAAAGATGATCAGCATAAAATTCTCTGTCAATTGGTACCAATTTCAAATTATTTCATGACATAATAATTTTTGAATAAAAATCAATGAAATAATCAACTGTTTATTCAAAAAATATTATGTCATGAAATAATTTGAAAAGGGTACCAATCGATAGAGAATTTTATGATGATCATCTTTTGTGAAGGTATTATGCGTCTAAATTCAAAGGTTTACGTGTAAAATGAGTTTTTGCCCAAAAATACCTGCAAAATATTGAATAAAAAGTTTACTCGGCGTCAAAGTCCAACAAAAAATTCTGAACTTTGAT
>JAQGBH010006822.1:0-11877 GCA_034698265.1 Sminthurinus aureus
TTTCCATGGTATTTACGTGTTAATTATATGAGAGCTCAAAAACGAGTTTGGAAGCTCTTCCACGGGGCAATTCAATTGTCAACTGAAAATGTACCCAAAAAAAGCCCTGTGGTTAATTTTTAAATCTTGGTAATCATGATATAATAAATAAAATGACAATAATGAGCCTCTTGAACCGTTAAATACAGTTTTGCCGATAGCACCATCACAATCTACATCAACACCACCCAAAACTGGAGAAACGCAACTTTTTAAATTTCACTTTGGTGAAATCGGAAGATTAAACTGCTCAGCTTATCTCAATGACAATGTCAAATGGACCAAAATCATTCGCAATGGAATTGTGAGTAAAAATTAAACAATTTAACATTAATAGTTTAAAAAAGTCGTTAAGAAATATTCAGGTGGAAAATTGTAATGGGGATTTTAAACTCATGTGTACAATATTTTGAATTTTATATGATTTAAAATGAACAGGAACAACAACTTGGGCCGCAACTACGATTTTCTGTCCAATTTCCAAGACGATTTTACATTTTCCGTTCGTTACCAAAAATCTCGAGGGCACTTATGTTTGTCAGGTGACAAGCAAATTGGAAAATACGAATACGAATATGACCAGAACTACGCGCCAAACCTTTCGAGTTCAAGTTGTCCAGGGTAAAAACCATTTAACAAGTTGAAAACCCGAACCTGGATTTATATTTTCATTCGGTTGTGTATTTTGTACTCTATATTTACTCTGCACTTTGTTCTATTTATGCCTATAGATGCAAATTGGAGGACCAAATCTCTTCCGGATGCAGTCTACTATGTTTTTGGCCTTTTTCTCTGGTGGGGTTTGTCCGTGATCTGTTCAAAAATCCCGAAAAGCAGGTAAATTTGCAATATTCTTACATCAATACAATTGACAATTTATTCTGTGCACTGTGCAGCGTCCTCAGTCCGCATGTGTGAAAAAAAAATAGTTGTGAATTTTAAATAGACTAGTCGCGCTCTAATTTTAATTGCTAATTTCCATTCCAAAACCGATTTTCAGAAAGCAAACCGTCCTCGGAGATCAGTAGAAGAAGAGAAAACCAAAATCGAAACCAAAGTCTCAAGTCACAATTGGATTTCAATCCGGATCCGGATCCGGATTTCATTAAAAATGCCACAAAATTCTACAACTTTTAAGTGTAAATCAAACAAACCCGCATAAAACTTTTGCCTCAAATATTTTTTCTGGGAGCTGAACTGTGCATCTGCATAAAATCTAATGTCAAATTCAAGCATGAGGCATAAAGAATAAATTCACGAGTAATGAAGAATGATACGACTTTAGATTTTAGGTTGGGTTTTGTGAAATTTTATTTCTTTACCGTCCACCGTTGCCGTGGTTACAATATAAATTATTTAATGGGCATTTTAAATAATAGGGCTCCAAAAAATGAAACAAGGCTCAATCTTCAATGCTCAGTGCTCAATAATGAATAAAGTAAGACGCGGATTTATTTTCCATTAATGATTCATGGATAAAAAGATGAAGAAATTGCAGACATATTTTTACTGATATTCAAGTTTTTAACGAGTTTTACACTGGGCAGTTTAATTTGGAATCTGATCGTGTAATTTGACATTTGATTCGTCTTATTCATTTCATCATTTACATTCTGGATTCTGGATGTGCAATGCTCAATGTTGAAGGCTCAAACAGTTGGACTTGGCCTGGGAATTGAATTGGCACTGCAGTTTCTCTTCACAGATCCGACGGTGGTCAAGTTGAAGAGACGAGGAAAATCACGTTCATTATAGGAATTGATGAGGACTGCGTCGTTTTTCCGGGCACAAGAAGAGCTCCCGTTGAAGTGTGTCCCTTCAAACAACTGCCATGAATCACCGAGTTCGCCGGTCAAAGCCATACTTCCAATCCGGTCCTCAATCCCGCCATATTGAGCTAAACCGCCATTTTCCATTTCAGTTTCCGTCTCGTTTTGACCTTGACCTTGAGCTTGACCATCAGTGACATCACCACTTACAAAGTACTCATGACCTGTAAAATCCTTTTCAGCGTAGAGAGAGATGGCGCTGTGGCTTGTGTTGCCCGCAGCCATGTGACGAAAGGACCTGTGCTCGAAAGACTGGTTCAAACAAGTCCTCGCACGACTGTCAAAAATGTCGGATTTATTTTCATAATTGGCTGAGCTATATGCGTCCCATCTGTGAGAGGTCAGAGGTCAGAGGTCAAATATCGATACAACAAAAATCCAAATTTAAATATTTTGCTCCTTTTCTTAAATTCCTTTTTGAAAAGCGGTAAAAATTGGTTGATGCGGAATCTTAAAATTGTGATGTATTTAAATAGGAAATGGATGAAATATTAAATATATAAAATACCTTCCTCTAAAGCAAACTCGCTTCACATTTTTCAGAGCATGTTGAATTGCTGTGGTGTCTGGAACATTTGATCGAAAGTACATGTAGTTTCCCGTGTCATCGATGGTGTCATAAAGCGCCATTTCTTGAACGTAGGACTCGAAACTGCAAACCAAGTCGATGCCGATGAACAGGAGAAAAATCAGTGTCGAAACCCAAACAAAAAAATTCATCGTGTTTGATGCTGAAGTCTCGACTTTGGATTTTAAATTCAGGATTCTGGATGCTAGATGCTAGATTCTGGATTCTAGATGATTTATCCCTTTTTACTCACTGCTGATTGATGACTGAAGCTTAATGATGTTTCAAGGCACAAACTAAATTTCAACTCACTCTCTTTCTCTCTTTCAGAATCCACACTCTGGTTTTAATGTCAAAAAGGAAATGTGTCAGCCAAAAATGTCTCATTTATACTAAAATTGAATGAGTAGCAAACTAGATCACTACAAAAAAACTGCACGAGCTCATTGAGACTTTTGTCATGGAAATTTGAAGGCTAAGAGGTTCATGAGTTGGAGCTGGTACTTTGAGAATGTATAGAAAAATGCACATAGAATTTCCGTTGTTTGAAAAAATATCAAATTTCGAGCACCACAGTTGAAGAGGATTGAAAATATCAAGAGTCGAAAGTCTAGAGTTGAGAGTTGTGCAAAGAGCCACGAGTGATAGTTTGAAAGTTTGAATTGAAAATAAAGTACCTGAAAAGGTAAATGAGCTGCACTCTGTACCACGCACTGATATTTTAAACTTGAAATCCCAAGTGGAAATCATGATTTTATTGAAATTAAAGCGTGTAAACGTGTCCTCATGCATCCTGCATCGAACATCCGATTGGATTGACAGCGACAATCTCATGGTCAATCGTCCTCCAAAAATTATGTTTCAATTTGAAGGTGAGATGTCTTGATATTTTTCTTTACCAAAACCACCCATTTTTCCTATCCCTGGAATGAGCTAAATGTCTTAATCTAAAAACATGAATAAAATATAATGTGTGTTTTAACACAGATCGTACGATTGGTTTGCTTGAATCTTGAATTGCAACATGTTATATTTCAGCGACATGATTAAGCTTTGCCTATGTCAGAATAGAAGAAGAGCATTCTACCTACAGTCTAATGTGACCAGAAAAGAAGAATTTTTTCATGAACGGCGTTAAAATTCCGCATTTTATTCTTTATTCCAATTAAATTGTAAACCACAAGTGTGCGATTGTTTAATGATTAATAGAATTCCTTTGATATTAGCGACTGATCCTACTAAAAATGAATGAAAATACAAATAGGCTATCTACTATCTCACTAAAATTATGTGATAAATGCTTCAATTAAATAAACCGAAATCCTAGATTCTAGACACAGTTAGTTGCAAGTTTTATGTGTACTAATTAAATATAAACGAGCTTTAATGACTTCTAATTTTACACACACACTCACACACAGGCTACAGTAATGAATAAATATTATCTTTAGTAAATAATCGGGCTACATAATAAATATATTATGTAGCCCGATATTATAGAGTACAAATATGCATTTTTGTCCAGTTTTTAGTTAGTCGAGTTGAGTGTACAAATCCAACAGGATTTCAGGATAAAATTTCTTCATTTCCTCAAAATCTGTTGTCTTTTCAACTTGTTTTCTCCACCTGAAACAAAAAGAATAAAATAAAAAATTCTCTCATCTTTTCTTGGGCTCATTTTCAAAAAATTGAAAATGTCCAAGAAAAAATGTGAATTATGAATGTTTTTAAAAGGGAAAGAATTACCGACTCATAAAATCCACAACTCGAGTTTTGAGTGCAGACGAACTGCAAAAGTGAGCCAAGATGAACATTTCAACCGCATTTTCAACGTACAAATCCCCAACCAAAACTTTTTCACACTCGAATTTTAATTGAGCCACTCCGAATTCGTGACTCATTTTCAACAGTTCCGCTGAATTTTCTTTGACCAATTTTGTTGTTCCGGTGTAAACAAACTCCAAAAATCCCTTGACCAAGTCGTCAGAAAATCCCTCAACTTCGAACTCGTCCTCTTTCAAATTAGCATTGAAAATGGACTTGAAAACTGGACTTTGAGCTGAAAAAAGTTCACAAGCAAATCAAAATATTAGTTTTTGGGCTTGGATTTTTATTCGACGGAGCAAACAAAACACAAATGAAAATGAAAGTCAAATGAAAAACGACGAGTGAAAATACCCGCGAGAATGATTTTTGATGCTGGAAAAGAATTGTTCTTTGTTTTGATCTTGACATCCGAAAATTCTCCGCTGATGAAAAAAGATTTGAGTTGTCCAGTGACAAAATTCAAGAGATTTGATTTGGAGTTTGGTTTCTCGAGCTTTTTTCCGTTTTCAACTTTCTCCTGGGAATTTGAAATGTGCGTCATGTGATTTGTCGAGATTCGGCAGAGAATCGTCAAAACATTTCCATCTGAAAAATATCGTTTTGCTCTGTTTGAGCAGGCGGATCGCGAAATCATTTGACAGAAATAAATCGGCTCGCTGTAATCGAACGGACCTGCAAAAACAAGGCAATTTTACACTGCAGAAATCATTTTGCATGTTTTTATGATTCTAAAATAAATCGTGCAATAAAATTTACCATTAGTCGCTGCGATTTTTTCATCCGAGTCGAGAATCGTCATTTGATATTCCGTTTTGATCCAGTCACAATTTTCTCGTTCTCCGTTTTCTCCGTTCCCCACGCAAACGAGCTCAAGCGCAACGGAAACGAAATCCGAAGCCATCCGAATTTTCAACCGCCTAAACCAAAAATAATTGTCATCAGTTTTCCTTTGTTTTGGAAGTTCATATAAAAATCAAGGTAAACGTTGAACTTACCATTCGTTTTTTGTGATGGGGGCGATAAAACTGGGCGAAGAAATGTCCCGGGAAAAAGTTCCTTTGAAATTCTTCAGCTTCCACACAAAATCAAAAACCTCGAGAGAAAACTACAAAAGAACAGGATTATTTTTTAAATTTGGACAAGTTTGTATTTTATTTTTGAGTTTTACGTGAATGTTGATTTTGACATTTTACCTCGGAAGAAGAAACGAGAGCATTTTTCAACTCAACGGTTTCGTTTTTCTTTAGGGACATTTTTCTTCAACTCAATTTCTACTGAATGAATTTCGACTGAAATGTTTTTGCTGGTTTTATTTTTACACAAACTAAAAACTAGAGTTTAGATTTGTTGCTCAGCTGACACAATGAGAAATGAAAATTCAACTCAATAGTCAATTTTCTACACTTTTGTTCTTGTATCGTGTTTTGTCATTTCTGATCTGACGTTTGATTTTTGATCGACATTCTTCGCCTGTCGTCTTTTCTTACCCTTTTTTTTTACATGTAAAATTTGCATTACATAAAATATGAAAAATGTGGTTGTGTGGTGCGCAAATGGAAATCAGAAACGGATGATTTTTGATTAATTCAAGGTCAAGCTAAGCAAAAAAAAATTCTGCGACTGAGATCCGAGAAAATCCAGTTTCATTTTGCTTTGATGATGACGGGAAAATTGAAAATTGGCCTATTCAAATTCAATGAAGCGGCATCATCAATTTTTTGTACATAAACATTACGCAACGAAGAAAAGATGAAAAGAGAGAGCGCACGCTGAAGATAGGAAATGAACAGAAAGGAAAGAATAAGAAACGGAGCCAGATGAATCCGAATTGACTGGATCAGTTTCGCTCATTTGTTTTGCTCACTCTTTGTACATGTTATTTGTATTGACTAAGAACCAGAAGCGGTGACAGGTAAAAAGTAAAAAGATGCAGACTGACAATTTTGTCCGTAATATTTTACGTTTTGTCATCATTACAGAAATTTCCATTTGCACATTCGCATATAATTTTTAACGCAAAACATTGACATGGAAAATGACCAATGAACATGATTTTGTGCAGTTACTTTGACTTACAGATGCGAACGCAATAAACAGAAGTGAAAACAACTTTTTCACACCGCGTAAACGTCTATGCAATTTGTGAACTTCAAGCATTCTTATTCTTTTTGTCATGAATCGGATAATGTCGATTACTAACCTTTAATGTAGAGTGGCGGAGTTACACATCAAAGACGGTTAAGCGGTGTTCGACTTCGGCATTAGTGTAAAAAGCAGATACAAAATGTAAGAATTGCGCAATCTCATTCAAACATTTCAAACTCATCCCAAACTGATTCTCAAGTCTAACGACATTTTGGTTTGTCTGAATCATCTTTTATGATCTGTTTTTACACGTAAAACTTGCATAAACATAAACAGTAAAAATTGTGGTTGAATAATGTGTGATGAAATTTAGTATTTTAAGGTCAGTGTGAAAGATGAAAGAAAAGCGGAGAAAGTTGTGGACAAAATGTAATGATAATGATATGAAATCTTGCCTATTCAAATCCAATCACTTGACAAAGGAGAAAAGAGCAGAAAATCATCTGAGAGAAACGGAGAAAGTGAGCGCGTGTGAGATGCGAGATGAATCAAATGGACTGATTGAGTCAATTGGTCTCATTTATTTGATTCACTTTGATCTTTGATCTACTTTTTGTGAAAAAATTAGTAACATTAACTAATTTCTGTACGGTAAATAGTTATTTCTTACAATTATTTAACAATCACATTTTCTCATAAAAATTGCAAATTGCAGAATATCGAATGTGAATGAATCACAAGTTAGTAGCGTGAATCATTTGTACAATGTACTTTCACATTAATTTTTCTACGTCAACTCGAGACTTTTTCTTAATTTACTTGCGTACTTCAACCATTATGAAGCCGGATTTTGGATTTTGGATTTTTCGGTAAATTCTCACTTTGACTCAGGATTGTGTCGATAATACTTGATCGTCTCAGTTTTATCATTTTCCATTTTACTATAAAATTGTCCGTGGTTTCTCACTTCGACTCTCGAGTCAATATTCAAGAGTTCAGAATGAATGAAGCAATTTATTGGGAAAAGGAACATTGAAAAACTTGCGTCATTTCTTGAACGATTCTTGAAAGATTCCTTCAGAATTATGCATAAAGTTCGTTTAGGAGTAAACTCGTGGCTCTCGTGACGGTGACGAAAGTGACGGAGGTGATGAATGGAGTAGAATGAGAGTTTTGTTCTTTATTGCACTACACTCGAGCTTTTTCTCATATTACTTTTATTAGTAAATTAATAAATGTTCCAGATCGACTGATTGAGCGTTAACAGGTCTGAAATTTCAACGTGAACCAGCGGTCAGAACACGAGTAGTATAAAATAATTTAAGTTCATTCTCTTTCTCTCTCTCGATAAATATGAATACGCATATGAATGTAACTGCATGAGAAACATGAGCTAAAAAAAGAAGCATCAAGTTCACATTTAGTCCTTCCTCATCTACAAAAAAATGTGTCATCGTTGCAACAGATAACACGGATTGTGAATGGGAGGAATTAATTTCTAATAAATGGATTCATTACGATTAATGCGTGATGATTGACGATTAAATGCGAATGAATCTCCACGCTGCGCTGTACTTTGTGCATTGTAGATGAAGTGAGACAATTTTTCAGTAAAATCCATCTTTTCCCAATAAACTTGCAATGTTCACTTGCTTCCGTCGTCATCCTCCACTTGAATATCGAGACTCGAGACTCGAGTCTGAAGTGAGAAACTGTACACAATTTTCTGACAAAATGCAAAGTGATAAACGTAAAAAGATAACCTCCGTTTTGACTTTTTACTCTTCACACGTAATGAAACCAGGAATAAATCGAAAATCGGCTTTGCTGAGAAATCCAGTGTGCAGAATCAAGAGATCCATTTCATTCATAATCTTTTACACACTTGTCATTGCCAATCTTCCTTTTCTCAACATTTTCACAAAATGAATGAAACAATTTACTAGAAAAATACAAAATCCTTTATCCAAACCAGTATAAAATGAACACGTTTCAATCTACATGATCACAAATCACAAATCCCAAACCAAATCAAACCAACATTTACTTTTCCATTTTTAAAAGTTAAAACTTGTAACTCTTCTCGTCAATTTTTCTTTGCTTCTCTGTCCACTGTCCAAGTTCATCTGTGTTGTGAGATAAAAACCTTGTTCTTGAATTATTTTCCCATTTTAATTCAACATTAAACACTCTACAGTCACTAGACAATACACAAAAATTAATAATCAACACTCAATACTCGATACAAAATGCTGTGTGATACAAGAAAAAAGCTTCTTCTGTCCGCCTCCGTCGTTGGGGTTTTAACTGTAGTTGCAATAGTCAGCGGATTTTTAATAGCAAATCACGTAAGTTGTTTCTAAAACTTTTAATTACTATTTATTTCAAATATTCATTAAGCAAAACATGTGAAAAATAAGTCAGATTTTGTGAAGAGAATTAATAAAAATATTTAGCGAATTCACAAAGAACCTGTGTAATATCTTGAATACGTACTTGGGCAATTAAATCAGAACGTTAAACTCTTGAAACGACAGAATTCCAATGATTTATGCTGATTAAAGGCAATTCATTGTTCAATTTCAGTTGTAATTTTTTAACGTTGAACAATCTTATTTGTCCGTTTTTCAGGTTGAAGCCTCGAGACAACAACAAGGATCAGAAACCAAACCAACGGCTCTGCAATTCAATGAAACGACAGCAACAGTGAACCACACGATGACACTTCAACTGACACAGTCTAATACAACAAATGAAGACACAGATTCATTTAAAAACGAAACCCTAAGAGAAGAAGTGCCTTCTGAAACCAACACAACGACGATGACGACAACTACAGAACCCTCGACACCTACAAGCACACCCTCAACAACTGTGGCTCCACCTACAAGCGAACCAGCCATACCTACAAACGAACCCATAGAACCATCGGCATCTCCTCCAATTAGTCCAGCTACTTCCGATGTGGATTTGGATGCTGTCAAAGACGAAGAATCAGAGGAGGTTTACGAGGATTCCGAGGACCTAGATTCCTTTCCTACAAGCGAAACCCTAGCAACTAAAACAAGTCCGGCTCCACCTACAAACGAAACAATAACAGTACCAGCGCCATCTGCTGTCACAGAAGAATCAAGCTCTATCTACGTAGGAAGCGATTTTGATTTGTTTTTCAGCGATTAATTTTTAAAAATAATAAATACGCTCTGTAGCTGGAAAAAAATACAATTTGTATTTTTTTACTTTTGGGCCTTGTCGCTTGGTATTTACATGGTATAGGAAGCGACAAAGTTTTATTTCCATTGAAAATTGAGTTGTCCTGGACAACTCAAAATTTCGGGAAAAGATTCCTGCTCAAAATAAGAATGAAACAAGATAAATAAGCTATTGCTCTATACACACACAGATATAATATGTAATTCATACCATATACCATACACCCCTCCAAAATACTTGAACTTCTAAGTTCTAAGTATATATTATGCAATATTCAACCTTCATGAGGGAATCTTTATACTTCGCTGAGACGTTTCTAAACTCCTTATTTTTACATTTGAATTTAAACCTTTTTCGGACAGTTGTAATTTTGTGAAAGGTAAACTATGAAACCTTTTACATCCAAGAAGAAAAAAGCCGCAGCTGCTTTACTTTTGCATTCTTTGGTACTGTATAAAAAGTTGACAAAAGGAAAGAAAGGGCCTACTGGGTACATCCGATCTGGGAAATACGAAGGACTCATGGCCAACATAGAACTTTAGTGAGTATAAAACTGAGGACTTTCATGTTTCAAAATTTAGTTAAAAATCTGCGACGATGAATTTTAATATTTAATTATTCATGTTTTTAAAAGGTAAATGAGATGAGGAACAAAGATCCTTCATACTTCAAAAAGTTTATGACAATGACTCCTGTAGAATTTGATGAGCTAAAAGGTCTTGTACGACCTATAATAAAGAAACATCCAAATGGCCGTAAAGCAATTACTGTAGGGGAGCAACTTTCAATAACTTTGAGGTAAATCTATTGAAAAGATCCCCAATAACACAATATCATTTCCGATATGCAATTAAAAATTAAAATGGTATAAAGATCTTAGATTTTTGGCACGCGGTGATTCAATGTCCCCCATTTCATTTGCCTTTCGTATTGGATTCAGTACAGCACACAAAATAATATTAAATACTTGTGATGCTCTGTGGAAAGTCCTATGCCCTATCACCATGTATGTAACTGCACCAAACTTTAAATCTTGAAATTTTTACACTGAAAAAAAGAAAACGTACAATCTTTCAATGATTTAAATGATCATTTTTGCAAGGTCCCAAAAGTTGAAGATTGGAGTAAAATAGCCGAAAATTTTGATGCCCAATGGCAATATCCCTGTTGTATAGGCGCTGTCGATGGAAAACACGTCATGATAAAAGCGCCACCCAATTCTGGGTCTTTATATTATAACTACAAGGTCTAATTCAAATACCTTCAAAATACGTATATTATACATGAGCAGTTAAAAAATGTGTGATTTTTTATTCACAGAAATTCAATTCAGTCGTGCTAATGGCTGTGGTTGACAGCAACCACAAGTTTATTATGGTTGATGTTGGAGGCTTTGGTTCAAATAGTGATGGTGGTATATGGAAACATTCAAAATTCGGCAAATGTTTTGATAGCAAAAAAATTCCACTGCCAGAACCCATTACATTACACCTCACAGATTCCGTTGTACCGTTTGTGATGATTGGTGATGAAGCCTTTGAATTGGATACAAACTTCATGAGGCCATATCGTAGAGATCAGCTCAATAATAGGCGTAGAATATATAATTATCGACACAGTAGGGCAAGGTAATTTTTCAAAAAACGTAATAAAATATTTTACAAAATTCCCTAGTAGCACCATATGATGTCGACCATATGCTGACGTAACTTTAACTTCCGTTTGAAAATTTTCATTACCATGTATTACACTTAAAGTTTTCCCTGCATTTTCAATTTTAGCTTAGAATTTTACTTTGGACGTTTTACCTTGTTCAAACGTTTAAAATTTTACCGTAACGTGTTACAATTTCACCCTAAAACATTTGCCTGTCACCCCAAATTTTTACGTTTCACACATGAATTTAACAGTTTAACCAAAACCTTTACATTTATCGTACAGGTTATGATTGACGTGTTAAAAAATTTCGGGTTTCATGTAAAATTTTTTGGGTGAAATATAAACATTTAAGTGTGCACTGTAAAAATTTTGGCTGAACTGTAAAATTTTCTGGTGATGTCTAACATTTTTGGATGAAACGTCTGAACTTCGGTTGAGATATGACCGACGCACAGTGGGCCGGCTAGGTAAAAATAAACGCCTTTGCAGATAAAAACCATCTGTCAAATTTTAAAATATAAAGTATTTCCCCTGAATCACCAATGTTGAGGGCATTTTTTGTCGTGAGTTTTAAAATTTAAAAAAATAAAATGTCGTCACAATTAAATAAAAAAGTTTTCAATTCCCATTTGCTCTAATGCTAAAATTTAGTTTTAA